>PJEM01000766.1:0-42163 GCA_004023845.1 Helogale parvula
CCCCCCCCCCCCCCCCGCCATGTCCCCTGTCAGGTTTCTCCTGGTAGACCCGTGAGTGACAACACGGTCTCTGTCCTTCTCCGCCTGTCAAGTCCACAGTTTTAACCACTGTGAAGTCAGCTCTCAAGCTTCTTGGTTTTCCTATTTCTTAGAAACTGCCCTATTTTCTTGCCTTAATGAAACACCGTGTAGTTCTTAATTAATTCAGCCCACAAGCGGTTGGGCACTCACCATCTCTCGAGAAGCCACCAGGGATACAACCCTACAAGACGCACTTGTGCAAGGAACCCACAGCTTAACTGGTGACGCGGAAGGGTGAGTGAGAGGCCGTCGGCCGTCGGCATTAAGTAACAGATGCCGGGAGAGCATAGCTTGCTCTGACGAGTGAGGGTGAAGCATTTATTTTCATGGTTCCCTTGCTGCCAACAGGATGGAAGGAGGCTTAGAGCCCAGCTCATGGTAAGTGGTCAGTAAGTATCTGGTAAATGAATGACCTGTGAGAAAGAACTTTGCAACTGTTTCCCTTTTTGCTTTGGCTGCTGGGAAGCTCAGAGCCAAAATGGTAGCAGATGATTAGATCTTGGGATTCTGAGATACCCATCCCACCACTGGTCTTGACTTTCATGTGACTCGTTTTTTTTTCTACTTTCTGGCTTTATAATGTAAGTTCTAATCATGCCTTGTAATGTACTGTGCCTCTGACCCACAATCCACTGGGAATATGGGGACAGAGGAGAGGGTGGCAGGCTTTTATGAGCGTTCTTTCTCTGGCCTCGCCTTTTCTCCCCTGCACATCCCCCTCCCCACCTCGCCATCACTGTTCTCATCAACGAAACTCAGAGCCAGTGTTTCCCATTCAGTGAAGGGTCATCATGGAGGGAGCCAGGCAGGAGCTGGGGAGAAAGGTCCAGAACCCAGTAGGCTGGGCATCTCCGGAGCGGGAGCAGGACAGGCAGAGAGCACCGGAGGGAGGCTGGGGAGGTTGGGGTCTTCCAGGACCCGAGCTCCCTGCCGACACCCTGGAACCTGTTAGGTCCCCGCCGTGAACCCACCTCTGCACCCTCTGTGACCCCCCCCCCCAACTGATGCCCCCGCTCCGGGCAGCGTCCGCCTCTCTCTGCCGCCCTGCTCGGGTCCGGTGGCAGCTCAGCTGCCCGAGCCCTGCACCCAGCGCCTCCTCCTGCACTGTCCCACCTGTGCCGCCGGCAGCTCCCGCCCCAGATCTCTGACCTGTGCTGACCTCTTGTCACCCCCTCGGTGCTGTCGCCTCTTTTACCTTCAACACACACTTGGATGGTCTTCTTCTCTTCATCCTCGTTTTCTCCGGCAGGCTGGGGGGCGGTTCTCAAACCCCAGAAAGTGTCCTTGCCCGGTCCTGGAGGTCAGAAGTCTGAGATGCAGGGGCCAGCACAGGGCTGCTCCTCGGGGAGGCTCCGAGGGAGAATCCGGTCCCTGGAAGCCCTGGGGGCGGAGCCACGTGACTCAGTCTCCGCCCCTTGTCTTCTGTGCTGTGCTCACGGCCCTCCCCAGCCATCTGTCACCGTCTCTCAACTCTGTCACTCACTGATCCATTCTCTGCGTGACCCTACTCGCTAGGAGGCCGGCCTACAAATACTAGGAGCCGTATTTGCCACGGAACCGGCCGTGCTGAGCACCGAGTATGTGCTCAGTAAACTCGCCGGGTGAATGAGCGAGTGAACGCCGCGCTGCCGGCCTGACAGGGGGCGTGAGGACTGGCGCTTGCTTGCTCGGGCGCCTGGGTGGCTCGGTCGGGAGGAGCGTCCAGACTTCCGCTCAGCTCATGATCTCATGGTTCTCGGGTTCGAGCCCCGCGTTGGGCTCCGCACTGGAGGCGTGGAGTCTGCTTGGGATTCTCGCTTTCACTCTCCCTCTGTCTCTGCCCACCCCTCAAAATAAACAAACTTAAAGCAAATATTAGTCAAAATAAATAAAACTGTAAACGTATTAGTTCCAAAGGGACATAGGGACTCGGCAGTTCTGTACATGACACGCAGGCACGGCCACACCTGTCTCCGTGCAACGCGACTGCAGGGTCACTGACTGCAGTCCCCGTGCAGTGACTCGTTTATCTTATGCCCGGAAGTGTGTCCCTCTTGATTCCCTTTATGTCACTCGTCCACCCCCCCCCTTTCTGAGAGGCACCGGTTTATTCTGGGCATGAAAGTGTCGGTTTTTTTCTCCTTCACTTGTTTTGTCCGTTAGATTCTGCACATCAGTGAAATCAGCTGCTACGTGTCCTTCTCTGACTTATTTCATTTGTATGGGAGACTATTACTCAGCCACGCAAAAGAGTGGGGTCTTACCACGGTGGTCACCATACTCTTAATTTTTGCTCCCAGGACCTGCGGGCTGGGCTGTAAGTGGCGCTCGGTGTTTGCTGATCGACTGCAGGACCGTAACCGTCCTCTGCCTGCTGTCCTGCTCTCTTCCCAGCCATGCACGGGACCTTTGTGATCCTGCTGCCGCTCAGCCTGATCCTGATGGTTTTCGGGGCCATGACGGGGTTTCTGAGCTTCCTGCTCCGCGTCTCCATCCTCCTCCTGCTCACGGGGACCCTCTTCCTGTTTGGAGGTAGGTGCCCAGCCCGCGTGGAGTGGGGGCTTCCGTGGGGGAGGGGTGGGCATCCCATCGCCTTTGGGGCTCGGTTTCCCCATCTCGGATATCATGGCCTCCGGCCCAGGGTCCCAGGAGCGAAGTGGGGGGGGGGCCCTGAGGACCTGCTTTCGAGGTTCCACAGGAGGAGCCCCTCGGGCTCCGTGCCCCTGGTAGTTTGGCAAACCAAAGGCTTTCAAAGATGGGATCCAGCACAAGGCTGATAGCGTGAGGCCTCCCTCCTCAAAAACAAGAGAAAACAAAAGATAAGAAGAGAGGTCATGCACGCGCCTGGGGGCTGTGGAGGAAAAGACCCAGAAAGAACGTCTGCAGGTGAAACTGTTGTGAGCTCAGATGTGCTCGGATCACCACTGCTGTTAACTGCCCGTAGCCGGGTCCTCGGTGACTAGTCTTGAAACGCCCTGCCGGTTGCACTTTCTGCAGCGGCCGGAAGCCTAACCCGCGCTGCACTGCGGGGGGTGGGGGGGGCTCGGACCAGGCTGTGGACAACTGGAGGTGGGGCGGATGCCCAGGATCCCTGGGTCTGTGGGGGGCTCCCTGGAATGGGCTCAGGTCCCAGGAGCCCCTGCGGCCTGCAGGTCTGGGTCTGGACGGCACTGCTCAGGCTCACCGTCCAGGGAGACCCACCGAGTGCCAGCCCCGCTCTGGGGGCTGGGGGTCCAGACCAGGCCCCGGAACGCACAGCCCATTGGGGGAGACGGACGTGAGCCGCATGAGCTCACAGAAGCAGAACCGCCCCTCTGACCCGGGCAGTGACGGAGGGCGGGGCGGTGCTGGGCAGCCGCGGGAGGGTTTGACGGGCTTGGGGAGGTCCTGGAATCGACACCAGCTGAGGTGTGGGCATGGATAGGAGATGGATAGGAGTGTTTGGTGGCAGGAGGGAAAGAGAAGGGAAGGGAAGAGAGGGGGAGGAAGGGGGGCAGGAGGGAGAGGAGGGGCAGGGAGGAGGGGCGGAGGGGATAAGGGGCAGGAGCAGAGCCGGGGTGACCGCTCTCCTTGGCCCTCCCGCAGCCCTGGTGACGCTGGCGGGCATCGGCACCTACATCGCGTACTCGGCGGCCGCCTTCCGGGAGGCCGTGTGCCTCCTGGGGGAGGAGGCGCTCCTGCGGCAGGTGGACATCCGCTTCGGCTGGTCCCTGGCCCTGGGCTGGGTCAGCTTCGTCACCGAGCTGCTCACCGGGGCGGCCTTCGTGGCGGCGGCCCGCGTGCTCAGCCTGAGGCGGAGGCAGGACCAGGCCCTCTGAGCCCCGGGGGGGGGGGGGGGGCTGGCCTGGGCCCCAGGGACCCGTCGGGGGCAGGGGCCGCAGCCACCGCCGCCTCAGCCCGAGCGCCGCTGTGCACCGAGCTCCGGAGCCCTCATCTCCGTGCTGTCCGTGCCGCCTGGCGTGGTGTCCTTGTCCTGCCCGTGTGTGTCCCTGCGGGAACGCGGAGCCCGGGTCGCCTGAGTGACCAAGCAGCCCCGTCACCGCCTCCGCTGGCTCCTCTCGCTTCGTTTCCATCCTCCCCCACCGGATCAGCTGCCCCTCTTCGCTAAGGACTTGGGGACCAGAGAGGCTAGGGGAGCTGCGCCGAGGCGCACAGCGCGCTGGCAGTGGGCCCGCTGTGCGCGGCGGGCCGGGCCTGGGGCCCCACCGACCTGGGCCGGGGCGGGAGGGGGTGTCGTGCGAGAGCCGGGACCTGGGCTCCGCCCCGGCCACGCGGTGCAGACGTCCTCCCGACCTCCGGAGGGGCTCGCTCTGCTTTCAGTCGTCGAGGCAGAAGCATCGTCCCAGACCGTCCGGTGGCCGGGGCGCTGGTCCCCTTGCATGTCACTCCATCGCTGTCACGGGGAGGCCTATCGACAGGCTCACGGGCAGCGGGGTGAGCGGTGGGCAGACTTGGGGTTCACAGGAAGGAGGGGTCCGCAGATGGCGCAGAGGGAGGAATAGCCTCAAAGACACAGTCACAACCCCGACTGCAGTCCCGGTGCCGGTGGCAGAGGCGCCTTCCGCGTGGGAGTGTTGACCGAGCCTGCTTCCCGGCCACACGTCCACACTGGCAGGTCCACACTCGCTGCGATCCAGCCCAGCCGGCTCTCAATGGAGTTTAAGGCTGGAGCAGGGGCCCCACCGGGCGGTGCTGCACTTCGCCAGCAGAGGGGTGTCGCAAAGCGTCCCCCCGCCCCACCCCCATGGTTTCCTCTCCGGTGTCAGGCCCTCGTGGGCTGGGACCCGGTGACACCCTCGCGGCTCTGGCTGTGGGGCATCAGTGGGTCTGGGTGCGGGTGCGGCCCGCTCGGCCCTGCCCGCATCGAGGGTTCTGGAAGGACCGGCTCCTTGCAGGCGAACTCCAGTCGGGGGGGGGGGGGGGGGGGGCCGTTCTCAGGGGACCAGGTGGGGGTGGGTCTGAGATGCGAAGTGAAAGGTTCCCGTGGGGTTCACTGACCGGGCGACCTTCAGGTGGTCCTCGCATCCCTCCCCCCGCCCCCAGAAAGTTCCGTCCCTCCTCTCATCCTGGTATTCCGGCCCACGGGAAAGGGGGCGCCCACAGTGTCCGCATCCCCGAGTCCCCTGGGCCGGCTCTGTCACGCCGGGCGCCCTCCCCGAGGGGCCCAGGGAGTCGGTCAGGAGGCGCTGGAGGCCCGAGGACTCCCAGTGCCGAGCAGCTCCGGGGGGGGGGGTGGGCACTGCTGGTCCAGGACTGCACTCTGCACACTCTTGTGACACGAATCTGGAGGATCCGCGAAGTGACAGGGGTGATCGTCCCCTTCCTGGGCGTTGGACCCGCCTGGCTGAGAACTCTCTGGATGATTCCAGTGTACAGCTGGCGTTTTCAACGTGTTCCTGTAAGACTGAGAAAATCCCTAGGTAAGTGCTGATGGATGGGGGTCCTAAGATGACAGTCCCATTGTCAACATCGTGATGTCACTGTCCTCACGACACCGTCCTTGTGGGACGTCACTTCATGATGACCTCCCCGTCCTCACCGCGGCACGAGCATCATCACAGCTGACACTCACCGAGTCCTTATGCACCTGCACTATTCTACGTGCCGTCGATCAGTCACTCAACACACACTGGAAGCCACTGCATGCTAGGACCTGGGGGCGGTGACCCACCAGAGCAAGCCCTCACCCTCTGAGCTGCTGCATGATCGAGGAGGGAGGCGTGCAAAACAGGTGGTGAGGACTATGGAGACAAGCGAGGCTGGGTACAGAAGAGGAAACTGAGGCACAGACAGGCTAAGTTAGCTGGCCTGAGGGCATAAACAGAGAAAAGGACAGAAATTAGATCTGCCTGATTCCAGGATGACTGTCTGCTGGTGGGTTCAGGGACTGCCGCCGCCTCCCCTCGTAGTTGGACAAGTGCACACTGAGCGGACTGCTCACAGGGCCCCGCGGGAACAGGGAACGGGCCAAGTCGCAAGATCAGTTACGTAAGCCCGGGGACAAATGGAAAGGTTTCGCAAAGGGAGGGCAAGCATGCTAGTGACACAGCGGTCTTTGCTACCACCTGCTGGTGATTTTGTGGAAGTGCGTCAGGGGAGGGACCTGCTTCTCAAGTCGGTCCCAGGACCCTCTGGGCGCCTGACACAGCAGGGCAGGGGCCCTCCGCCGGGGCGATTCACCGTCTCCTGCCCGCCTGGGACACTGGCAATGGCCACAGACATCTCCGGCTGTCACAGCTGGGGATGAGTGCCCCTCGCACCCGGTGACTAGAGGCCAGGACCCGGCTCAGCATCCCTCGGTGCACGGGGCAGCCCCCATGATGGAGAATTAGCTAGTCCCACGTGCCAGGAGTGCGGAGCCTGAGAAACCCGCTACGGGCACAGACACGAGTCGTCACAACAGGAAGCACTTGTGCACCGAGGAACGAACAATGTAGTTGGAAAGAAACTCGTTCATTCAGTAAATATTTGCCAAACTCCTACGATGTGTCAAGAACTGTTTGTGGGGTCTGGGACGCTGGGGACATGTGAGTGCAGGCGAATGGCAAGACCCCTGTCCTCACCAGCTTACATGGAAATGGACACACACACGAACCAGCGATTCACATGAGAAATTCAGGTAGTATTAGAGTTATGAAGGAAATAAAACAGAATCCTGGGCTAGGATTGGCCAAGAGAGACGCTCCTCTAGGAAGGAAAGTCAGAAAGGGCTTTCTGGAAGAGGTGGCATTGTGCTGAGCCCTAAGTGAGGAAGCTGCCATGTGGGGAAACAGTGACCGGGCAGGTGACAGCAAGTGCAAAGGCCCTGCGGTGGGAACAAGCTCACGTGTGTGAAGGGAAGGGAGGAGCATGGAGGGAGGGTGTGGGAGGTGATCAGGGGCAGGAGGTTTGCAGGGAGAGGAGATGAAGGGGAGGGGGAGGAGGTGGCCGGGCAGCGCCCATGGTCCGTGGCAAGGTGGCGCCCAGGCGCCGGCAGCGAGCGGGCATTGAGAGTCCATTCTGTCCTGTCCTGTCCTGGTATATCCCGTTCCATCCGGATCCTGCTTTGAGGGCGGAGACCTTTCTAGGTGGGGGGACGCATGGCCCCTAAGACTGCGGTGCTCAGCCCCACCTTCACAAGGGCACCACCAGGGGCCCCAGGAGACCACACTTCTAACCCTTGGGCCTCAGACTTCTCACACCGCGGAGCCCGGAAGCTGGGAGCACAGGCCCCGGGAGCCGCATTTCGCAGATGGGGAGCCTCGGGAGCAGAGGGGCACCGCCTGGGGGACCGTGCGGTGACAGGTCCGGGACCGAGACCCTGTCCAGGCGCCACACCCCCTCCCTCTGACATCCGGCCTCTCACCCCTGTCCCCGAGTCAGCGCCTGGACTTCACGGACCGGAGAAAGGGGAGCGATCCGAGGCTCAGCTTCTCCCCCAAGTGAGTTTCCACTCGTCATTTCCCAGCACGTGACCCCCAACCTCGGGGTCACTGGCATTTGGTCCCCGTGAAGGTCGGAGACTCGTCCTCTCGGCCTGGTTGTGACAACAGCCTGTGCTTCGCCAAATAGGGACGAGTTAGGTCCCCTCGGGAGCACGGGGAGCCTGTGGGGGGGTGGAGGCGTGAGAGACAGAAACACGCATGCGCTCACTCACGTGCACACAGGCGCACACAGGCGCACACACAGGGGCACGCGCGCACTCACACGCACGCACAGATATACACAGGAGCGCGCGCACACTCAGGCACGGACACCTGGAGGGCTGCATAAACACAGTGACCGAGACAGAGACAGAGAGAGGTGGGGGAGGGCAGTGGAGGAGGACAGAGCTGACGCGGAGACAGTCAGGAGAGAGACCCGCGCAGAGAAAGGAGGGGCAGGAAAAACAGAAGCGAGACAGTGAGGAACCAAAAATGTAGGGGCGTTGGGGGTGGAAGACCCTTGGGAGCAGGAGAGGGTGGGGTCAGAGAGGTGGGCGGACCCTCTTGGGTGGCAGACGCTGCCCAGGGTGACACTTCTGGGGAGTGGGGCCCCTTAGGACAGGGCCCTGGGTCCCCGCAGAGCCAGGGGACAGGCTCTGTAACAGGGCTGACAGATGGCGTCCCCCCGCCCCCCCGCGCTCAGCTGGAGGTCACTGTCACCTGGCCTGGGCTTCTCCCAGGCGCTCCCTGGGAAGTCCCTTGAGGATAAGGCCTTCCTTCCCGGGCAGAGCGCTGGGCACCCTCTTCAGATGACAGGCCCTCACGGGACGGTGGGGCCTGAACACTCGAAGGAAGCGTTCACGGGCGACACCTCGTCCAAGGCACCTCTACTGTCCTTGTTACCGTCTTACTCCCTGGGGCCGTCTCGGCACCTGTTATTTCCAGAAGGGGGTTCGACGCCCTCACCTGTAGGCTTGGCGTGAGACCCCCAAACAGGGGCAGAGATGAAGATGTCTCTCTCACCTGTTTGTGCAGGTGGATAATCGGCTTGATGGTAGGGGTGGGGACACGCACACACCTCCCTGGAAGCATCCTCCTGCCAGGGAAGAGAGCTCCCCGTCCAGGCTCGACCTCCAGACCCGCAGAATGACCCTGAGCTCACCACGCTCTCCTGCACACTAAAACCACACCTGCGCTGGGGCCCGGGGGGTTGAGAGGGAGGCGAGGGGGCGCAGCAGACGAGCAGGGTCGAACCCTTAACTTACCTGTGCCCAGGGGGAGCGCCTCACCTGCCCCACCCGGTCCTGGCCCTGGTGGGCCGCCCGCTGGACTCGCCCTTCTCGTGGGTGCTTGGGTTGAGAACGTCCTTCCTGTTTCCATCACACTCAGACGCTTCCTTCTGAGATCTGGGTTGAGCCTCTGGATCTTTTCTGAGCAAGAGTTGGGCGTGCTGGTCACCCACTCACAGATGAATAAACTGAGGCACAGAGAGAGGGAATAATTTGCTCAAATTCACAAATCAAGCTATTAGATATCAGAACTAGGACCAAATTCCATCCCAGGGGCGTTTTTCTGCTCAAGACCCTGGGCAGTTTGACAATCAGTTCACAGATTGATTCAGATCTCTCTGTCTGTCTATCTATCTTATTATTCATTCTTTTTCTTCCTGACGATAACATATGTTCATTGTAGAAAATCCATAGTTCCACACTCAGGGATGGCGCCTCTTAATATTTTAGTGCATTTTTTTCTGGTCTTTATGCCCAGCTAGCTGTTGTTGATAGAGACACGCACGCACAAACCTAGGTCACTAACCAGACAGTTTCCCCTAATTCTTCCAGCCTCTGCGTGTTCCCTTCAGGCACGTCTTCAAGTTTCCCTGAAGAATCTGCTTATATAAACAAGGCCACCGTTGGCCATGGGGCCCCAGCTCATACGGGACCTTGTGTAAATTAGCAGTAGGCGCCCCCTCCAGGCAGGGGCACATGACTCCGCAGGTGGAAATAGAAAAGGTCCTTCTGCGAACCAGCCCCACCCCAGAGCACACAGTCTGGAGAGCAGGTGTGGGGTAGAACTCACCTCACCCTGGCTGTGTGGAGGGCACTGCCCAACCATAAGGGTGACCCTGGGCACAAAAGCATTCTTGAACAGTGCGGGCAGTTCTGAGATGGGCATTAATCAAAGATTCATGCGAGATGCATGCAGATTATGAAGTGCTAGTCGGGGTAAGCAGAGCCCAGACACTTTGCCTCTAGAGTCATTCTTTAAATCTCTCTTCCACACAAATTGCCCAAATCTGTCTCCCTCGTATCTAGCAATGTACTTGGCCTAGAGGAAATGCTCTGTATTTATAAAATGGAAATGACAGGCATAGTGTAGTGGTTTTAAAATGTATCTGCAGATTCTCCGACCCGCCCCCTATGGAAAGGTGGGGTCTAATTCCTCTTCTCTTGCCCGCGGGCTGGCCTTGGGGATCTGCCTCGGTGCACCAGGTGTCAGAAGGGTCGCTGCCTGACCTCGGAGGCTAGGCTACAGAGAGGACACAGCTTCCATCTGGATCTCCCCGCCCTTCTCCCACATGTGCCCTTGGGACCGTGAGTCACGTGGCCTGAGGGAGCCCAAGCCCCGCATGGAGAGGCCGGGCTGCCCATCCGTGTCCCCTGGCCACGTGGGAGGGAGTGAGCTTACGGCTGATTCCAGACCCACCTTCGGGCTGCCCCCGCTGAGGCTGAGCGGGGCAGAGACTAGCTGTCTGCACCAGGCCTTGCCTCCTGGGAGATCTGTGAGCAAAATCAATGTCAGGACCATGCGAGCCCCTCGGCGTTGGCGGGGGCTGTGAGGTAAATGGAGGTGAGGCTCGGAATGTTACCTTGACAGCCTGCTCTGGGCCACGCCATTTGCCTTTCTGTGCTGGTGCATTTTGCCACAAGCATCTGTGGCCTGAGGACATTCTCCGGTGTCTGCTTGGCTAATACTTGCCCCCGGGGCAGCTTGCTTCCGGGCGTCCAGGCGGGACACCCTTAGGTGTGTCTGCTGACAGACGGCATTGTCGAATGGGGACCGCAGCAAGCCCAAAGTGCTCTTGGAGGAGAACAAGTTGAAACGAGGAGAATTCCGCTTAGGTTTTCTTTGCCAAGTGCTGTCCTGTTTGCAAAGCCCTTTCCAGCCGGGGTCTCTCAGACGCCTGCAGCACAGGAGGAAAGAAGACACGTGATGGGGGGTCTGGGGGCAGAACGGCCTGGACCCCCACCTGCTGGTCCACTAAACTCTGTTCCCTGGCCGCAGACGGCCTCAAAAGGGACCACCTGTCGTGATTTTGCCACAACTCCAATTTCAAAGGATTCTGCAGGGCTGCCCGTTGAGTCACAGGTCCCGGATTGCAAAGCGGCTTCAGTGAGCCGGTGCCCCGGGGTCAGCTGAGCGCCTCCCACTGAAAGGGACGAAACAGCGGGTCGAACCGCTGCATCCTGGCCCGGCGCTGAGGGGAGGGTCAGCCACAAAGGAGACGGTGCGAAGGCGGAAGAAAACCCGGTGGGAAGTGGGAGCCACAGCCGGATTAGCGAGTGACCAGCACTGAGTCATCAGAGGACCTGGATGAAAGGCTGGAGATCACTCAGCGAGAGTTTAAACACAGGCAGCTTAAGTGGTAGCAGACCCAAAGCGCAGGATCAAAGGATACTTGAACCGAAGCGCAGCGCCCTGGGAGCTGCTCCCGCCCAGGCATCCGTGATCCGGGCTGGGGGAGGGGCTGGGGGAGGGGCCGGGAGGGCATGCGGGCCCAGGACCGTACAGAAGAGCCATCGGTTTGTTGTCCTTTGTACCCGGGAACAGTTACAAACTCCCGGGAGCTGGCAAAAAAAAAAAAAAAAAAGGACACAGCGTCCTGTCAACTTTACTGGAAACTTCCACCAGGGGAGACATCCCATGTACAGTATCAAAGCTGGGAGACGGACTTGGTAACCAGACTGCAGTGTGCGTGTGTACGTGTGTGCGTGTGTGAAGCTCTATGGGATTTTCTCCCACAGACAGATTTACGTACCCACCACCATAACCCAGACACAGAATTCTCCATCAGCACGAAGGGGCCCCTTCGGCTCCCCAGCGGCGGCTGTGCACCCAGGGCCACCCCAGGATGGCTGCCTGGCCGCCACTCGTGTGTTCTCCGTAGAGTTTCGTCATTTTGAGAACATTCCAGAGCTGGAATTCTGTGGCAGGTACTGGCTGGAGACTGGCCTTTCTTCCTCAGCAAGAATGCCTGTGAGGTTTCACCCCGGGTTGCTACACGCACCAGTATCACCGACATCACTCTTTTCCATGCGCACGCAGAGTCCTAGGGCATGGGGGGGGCACGGTTTATTTATCCCTCCTCGTCCCCCAGGGTGTTTGCGTGGTTCTAGATTTTGGCAATTATAACTGTTATTTTCACGGACTGATATGTGGGTTTCAATGTGGGAGGCCCCAGATCTGTTGGGGAGATTTTCATCCAAGGAACTGGGAATCCTGCAACTCACAGAGTTTCTCTCTGCATTGGCCACCAGGCTTTAAAAAAATTTTTTTTTAATGTTTTATTTATTTTTGATACAGAGAGAGACAGAGCACGAGAGGGGGAGGGGCAGAGATAGAAGGAGACACAGAACCGGAAGCAGGCTCCAGGCTCTGAGCTAGCTGTCAGCACAGAGCCTGAAGCGGGGCTCGAACTCATGAATGTGAGATCTGACCTGAGCCGAAGTCGGAGGCTTAACTGACTGAGCCACCCAGGCGCCCCTGCTTTGGCCACTAGGAAGGCTTTGGCTTTTTAAGCTGTTTTTTTTTTTTTTTTAGTTTTAATTTTTAATTAAAAAATGTATTTATTTTTTAGAGAGAGAGAGAGAGAGACAGAGCACAAGTAGGGGAGGGGCAGAGAGAGAGTGAGACCCAGAATCGGAAGCAAGCTGTGCTGTCAGCACAGAGCCTGACACGGGGCTCGAACTCATGAACTGTGACATCATGACCTGTGCCAAATGAAGTCAGGCGCTGAACCGACTGAGCCACACAGGCGCCCTGCATATACTTTGTACAGACACGCATATATATGCAGTGAGTCTTCGCTCACGTCCTGATGGGCAGGACAAAGCATAAAAGAGGCAGGTAAGATTTTATCTCTACTCAGAAAACTGGCTCTTGGCTACGGCCGGCGGTTCGTGGCTCTGCAGAGGGCCCTGGTGCACAAGCAGATAGATTTATGTCTGTATTTATATCTGCATCCATGTCTGCACCTGCGTCTGTGTATCTATGCAGCATACATTTACAACCTCATGGTTATTACAATGTCATGGGTGAGCGTGGAAATTAGGAAGAGGAGTCACAGGAAGGTGGCAGTGAATAAAAGGCCGGGAAGCATGGCCGTCCGCCTGCATGGATCTAAGGGGTGGGCACGGGGCAAGCGCACGTCTGGCCTCCAGGACACACTTTAAGTGCCACTGGCGCTGGAGGGGTGGGTGTTAACATTGTCAGTTTGCCGTGCGTTGGGCATACTGCCAAGGCCTTCCAATGCACCTTTTCACAGGACGCTGAGAGGCAGACGCTCACATCATGCCTTTTATACAAAGGAGGAAATGGAGGGGCGGAGAGGGCGAGGCCCTTGCAGAGTCAGGGTCCCGCTGTTGCTAGGTGCCGGGGCTGGGCTCAGACTCGGGACATCTGACTGACTTATTTAAGATCAGGGTCGTCGGGGGTCGTGCTTGCAGCAGCTCCAGGATTGTGGGCCTTGCATTTCCCTTTCCTCCTGAAATTTAAAAATTCTGGCCAAATGTTCTGGCCAGAGTTTCATTCCTGTGATTTATCTTCCCAGACCAGGGATCGTTTCCATGGTTCCAGCAAGGCCAGATGTTGGAGGTCAAAAGAGCGAGCCACAGGCCCATCAAAGGAATGATGGGTCTCCCAAGTCCGGCAATTAGGATGGGATCCTGGGCTGTGAATGTGCCCCTTGGCTTCCTGACGGAAGCTGATCATGCTAATTAAATAACCGTGACTGTGGCCTGCCTGCTGCAGCTTCACCCCAAGGCCACGCAAGCGCCCGCCTGGCAGGACAATGATTCCACGATCCTTCCTATTCTGGAAGGAAAGCCCAGCCCTCCACTGGTCCCAGAATGCACCTCGGGACAAGGAGCAGCTCCGCCACGCGGCGTGATCTGGTCTAGGCTCCTGTGCAATCCACGTAAAGGAAGCCTGGTGGACGAGTCCCATCTCTGCTTCTTCCCCATCCTCCAGAGAGCTGCTGGGACGGCTGCTCAGCGCACACGTCGGATGGTGTCTCGGCTCACGTGTTCCTGGAGGGCGCCTCTTGCCTGTGGCACTCGTTGCCATCACTGAGGTCGCATGGTCCTCTTACATAGTTATGGAAACATGCATGACCTGAGAACACACACATGACCTGAGAAAACCTGCATGACCTGAGAATGCATACATGACCTGAGAACACACACATGACCTGAGAACACACGCATGACCTGAGAACACACACATGACCTGAGAATGTATACATGCCCTAAGAATACATGCATGGCCTGAGAACACATGCATGACCTGAGAACACATGCATGACCTGAGAAAGCACACATGACCTGAGAATGCATACATGACCTGAGAACACACGCATGACCTGAGAACACACACATGACCTGAGGATACATACATGACCTGAGAAGACACGCATGACCTGAGAAGACACGCATGACCTGAGAACACATGCATTACCTGAGAATGCATACATGACCTGAGAATGCATACATGACCTGAGAAGACACGCATGACCTGAGAACACACACATGACCTGAGAATACATGCATGACCTGAGAACACACGCATGACCTGAGAATGTATACATGCCCTAAGAATACACGCATGGCCTGAGAACACATGCATGACCTGAGAATGCATACATGACCTCAGAATACATGCATAACCTGAGAACTCATGCATGACTGGAGAATGCATATATGACCTGAGAACGCATGCATGACCTGAGAACACATATATGGCCTGAGAACGCATGCATGACCCGAGAATTCATACATGACCTGAGAACACATGCATGTCCTGAGAGCGCATACATGTCCTGAGAACACATACATGACCTGAGAATACATACATGTCTTGAGAACACATACACTTCCTGAGAACATATACATGACCTGAGAACACATACATGACCTGAGAATACATACATGTCTTGAGAACACATACACTTCCTGAGAACATATACATGACCTGAGAACATACACATGACCCGAGAATGCATACATGGCCTGAGAACACATACATGACCTGATAATGACCTGGGAACACGTACATGACCTGGGAACATATACATGACATGAGAACACATACATGACCTGAGAATACATATATGACCTGAGAACGCGTACAACACCTGAAAATTCATACATGACCTGAGAACACATGCACGACCCAAGAATTCATACATGACCTGAGAACATATACATGTCCTGAGAATACATACATGTCCGGAGAACATATACATGACCTGAGAACACATACATGACCCGAGAACACATACATGATCTGATAATGACCTGGGAACACGTACATGACCTGGGAACACGTACATGACATGAGGACACATACAGGACCTGACAATACATACATGTGACAACTCTTGTAAGCAGACTGGATAAACACTCTATTAGGTCTTTTCATGAAATGCTACGTCTCCCCAGGGGTCAGTTGGCGGTGGCTTCCATCTGGGTCCTTTGGCGCCTGGAAATGAACAAAGACCAGCCAAATGCGGACAAGCAAAGCTATTTAGTCAGAGTCTGCCGAGACCCAGGCAGCGGGGCCCGAGCCCCGTGCGTGCCGGCCGAGGCCCGAGGCCAGCAGAGAAGGGAAGGTGTGGGGTTGAGGCGGGTCCTGATTACGGGCTGTTGGCAGGGCGGCTGGATGTGGACCCACTGGAAGTGGAGACGCTATGGGACTAGTTAGGGCTGTGTGTTTGGCTTTCTCTGGTTGGTCCCCAGTTGGCAGAAGGGACAAAAATTAGGGGGGGCTGGCAGTGATTAATTGAGCCCTGCTCATTCGGAGCCCACTGTTAACCAAAGTTTGGCTTTCTGGACTGGCTGCTGCAGACAGTGGCTTTGCTTCCCACAGTCTGACTTTCAGAGAGCAGCCTGGCCTCCTGGGCTGGTCAGTGTAGACAGTGGGTTGGTTTCCTGGGCAGATGGTGGGTCAGAATCCTATTTTTTACATCCGGTCTGGCCATTGTCCGTTCACACATTCAGTTTCTCATAACAAATACATAACGATACCAAGTCTTGGCTCTCACTTGAAAAATGTTTACACGTGATGACAGGCGACAGGTAGAAGTCGTGCGGATCAAACCGGCTTGAGAGCAGTTGAGAACGTGTGGGACCATTCATCTTAAACACCACGCAGACGTCAAAGTCCTGCGTGATTTCTAGACACACACTCCCCCATCTAGTTGTCTATACTGTGAGCATTTCTCCATGAAGCCAAGGCTTGGGAAAGTTTAAGAAAGGTAAACGTGTAAGAAATCCATAAAGCCATAGACAAACTTTTCATAAAGCCAAAGAGAGATGGTGCAAATCAGTGGTTCTCAAAGTGTGGTCCCTGGGCCCGCTGGGTCAGGATGGCTCAGGAATTAGTTAGAAATGCAAATTCTCGGGCTCCACCCCAGACCCGCTAGAAACTCCTGGGGGTACCACCCAGCAATCTGATTTAATGAGCCCCCGAGGGGGTGCCATTGAGGACCCCTCAATTAGAGGACACATCAGATTATAACCTGACAATAGGTTGTTGACAGAGAATGCTGCAGACAGAGAAAAACAACCAGAAAAACAAGAGAAGGGTGCAGCCGGGACTTGATTAAGTGAACAAGAGAAGCATCTAGAAGGACTTGGGGCAGAGACCATGCTCAACGCCGAGCCTCACGACCGAAGACGTCGGTGAGAAGAGTAAGTACGCGGACGAGACGGTCATATTTTATTTACAGCGATGAGGAGAACGGCGTGTGTTTCGCCGGGTGCAGCCATTTTCCAAATGTCTGTAGATCTGATTGGGCTGAACAAAGTACAAATTAATTTAAACGCATCACTGAACTTACCGTAACTTTTGCTGTGACGGGTTTGCTCAGGCAGTTTGTGCTGAAACCACTGCCATGAAATTTCTGAGCACTGAAATGGAGTCCCCACACGCGAACAGTTACTGTAGACCAGCGGCCCACAGGGGGCACGCAAAATGTAGCGGTAACGTCTGCCCCTGTGGGTTTCACGTCCTAGCTTCTCCTTAACGTGTTGTGTGTCCACCAACCCCACAACGCACGTGTGGTCTTCTAGCCACATCAAATCACTTGGCGTTCTTGAAGTTCAGCGCGCTGTATTTCCTCTACTGGTGAACTCCTATATACCCGCTAAGACCCTGCTCACACATCACCCCTTCCAGGAAACCTCTCCCCAGCTTCCCTTGGAAGCCTGGTGTGTCCCCTCCCCCACGGCACCCAGGACACACCTCCGTCATGCCAGGTACCCACACTAGGCTGTAACCATGTCTGCTGCCCAAGGGGACAGGAGTTCCTTGAGTGAAGACACCACATTCTTTTCTCTGTACGCACAGGACCTGGTTCGATACCTGTCTCGTAGTCAGTGCTCCACAGATACCTGCTGTTTGTCTGCCGCTCATCAAAATCATGCTTCTTGTTTATCTAAAAGTCATGCTTATCTGTTAAGTCCAACACAAAGCAAGGATTAGACGGAGTATCTTTCATACAGCTTTTGCGGTTAACCTGTGTGAAGTCATTTGCAATACCAGTGATGATGAAATGAGAAAATAGGACCAGTAAATGGAAGATAGAAAACAGTAGCAACAAGAAAATCACAGAGCAGAGAAGAGAAAATTAATGAGTAAGCATGACATTTAATTTTGAGCTTCCTGGCAGTCTAGGAGAAAAGGGAAATAGAGGTTGGTTTGGACAGTGAATCACGGTAGTTCATCCAGAGAGAGAGGTGGTCTCACCCAGGAATTTACGGTACAGGCTCCACTGTGATGGTGTGAGGTCTCCGGGGCATGATTAGCTCGTGAGGGTGGAGCCCTCATGAATGGAATGAGCACACTTATAAAGGGGACCCCACAGAGCCTCCTCGGGCTCTCTCTCTGACATAAGGACGCAGTGAGACGTCGCAGTCTGTGGCCCCGAAGCCGGTTCTCACAGAACCTCACCGTGCTGGAGCCCTGATTTTGGACAGGGAGCCTCCAGACCTGTGAGAACGAAGTGTTGGTTTAAAAAAAAAATTTAATGTTTACTATTTATTTTTGAAAGAGAGAGACAGACACAGCATGAGCAGAGGAGGGGCAGAGAGAGAGGGAGACACAGAATCTGAAGCAGATTCTAGGCTCCAGGCTCTAAGCTGTCAGCACAGAGCCGGACGCAGGGCTTGAACCCACGGACTGTGAGATCACGACCTGAGCCGAAGTTGGACGCGTCACTGACTGAGCCCCCCGGGCGCCCCTGAGTGCCTGTGGTTTAGAAGCCACCCAGACTACGGTGCTTTGTTATGAGAGCCTGATCAGACGGACGGGGGCACGGGGGACGTTTCCAGCGATTCGGTAAGACCTGGGGATGCGGGGAGGGATGAGAGGTGAACCAGGAAAGGCGAGCAATGAGTTTTGGGCATGAAGGATTCTGAGTGACACCAAAGGACCTTGGGTCTTAGGTTCCGCAGGGCAGGAAATGGGGAGCAAGGAGATAATTCAAACGGGGAGGTGATGCATCCGTGCTCTGTGTTTAAAAGATGTAGAAAGGCTGGGGTGCCTGGGGGGCTCCGTCAGTTAAGCGTCCGGCTTTGGTTCAGGTCGTGATCTCACAGTTGTGAGTTCGAGCCCCGCTTTGGGCTCTGTGCTGACGGCTGGGAGCCTGGAGCTGCTTTGGAATCTGTGTCTCCCTTTCTCTCTGCCCCTCCCCTGCTCGTGCTCTCTCTCTCTGTCTCTCTAAAAAACAAAAACGCTGAAACCCTCCTTACACGTCGCTCCTCCTTAGTCCCCCCCACCAGGACCCAGCTTTGCTCTGCAGGAAACACGCACTGGTCCCGAATTTCTCTGCTAGGAGGCCAAGCACTTTGAAAACACCGAAGCCTGAACTGACATCAATTATGCTGAAAGGGGGAAAAATTAATTAAAAGTTTTCGAAGGGCTCCTATTCTGTATTCTTCTCTATTTCCGTGTTATCAGCAACACGGCACTTTCTTGTGGCTGGGTTATTACAGGAGAACATTTTCATGTTGCTTGTCGGGTAATTATGTCAAATATATGGAGATGATAAGCGGCAGTTTGTATTATTTTGTGATTAATCTCCATACACTCTGGCATTTCAATCTTGCCTCGGAAGGCGGGGTTGCTCCGCTCTGGTGGGGAAGGAGGAGGCCGACAAGAGTGGGTAGCAGACACGGAGAAGGTTCTGGGGGGGAGACACCCCAGTTTCCCTGAAGAGCCCCCACCCCCAGGCTCCACCCCACGGCCCAGCGTTCGGGAAGCGTGACCCCCACACTGCCCGCACCGACGCCCCCGGACGCTTGCGAACAAGGCGCACCCGTGTCCTCTGTCCCCCAGCACGGACAGGACCGCTGGCCGAGGAATCTGCATTCTCCATCACAAATCCGCTGGCGTGCTGGAAGGTTCTGAGCGGCTGACCCGGATCACAGTGCCTCGATTGACCCTCTGTAAGCCCAAAATCGAAGATGAAGGTTTTCCAAGGCAGCGTGGGAGGGAGGGCAGACGCTGGGATCAAAAACTAGCGTGGACGGCCAGGGCGGACGCGGCAGCTCCTCTTCTGAATTCCTTTAAACGTACAAAACAGGCGCCTGGGGGCTCGGCCGGTTAGGCGACCGCTTCTCGGTTTCGGCTCAGGTCACGATCTCAGGGTTCGTGGGTTCGAGCCCTGCGTCAGACTCTGTGCTGACTGTGTGGAGGCTGCTTGGGATTCTCTCTCTCTCCCCTCACCCACCCTCTCTCTCTTTCTCTCAAAATAAATAAATACACTTAAAAAGCCCTCAAATTAGATACAGCCGGTTCGCTGCCACCCTCGGCTAGGATAAGGCATCTGTTGGAAGTGTCCAAGAAAGAGAAAATGAAACTCCAGTAGAGGTTCTGGACAAGTCTGCAGACAGGCCCTGACGCTGGAACAGCGCCCCGAGCGGAGAGGGGCGTGGCCTGGCTTCCCAGAGGGACGCGCTCTCCCCGCCGGTCCCCACGGCCTCCGCCAGGCAGGCCGTGTGTAGGTGTGTGGATGCACAGTGTCCCATCCTGCGGCATTTCGACCCCACACTGGGGACTTTTCCCGGCCACCGTGGGGTCTTACAGATGCTGCCCAAGGTGGCCAAGTGCCGGGGGCCCTCCAGCCCCATCTCTTGGAGCCATCCCCACTGGGGCCCGCTCCCCTCACCCCCAAAGGCTGGCCGCTTGGGTCCCATGCAATTTCGGAATCTCCCCAGTCCCCAAGGGGGACCTTTCTGCCAAGTTAACTTCGGCAAACTCCGGTAACGCTGACAGGCAAGAAATATTGTGGGCCACGGAGGGTTCTCTTTGGTCTATGATTTATTGATGGAGAGTATGAAATTTTCATTAAAACAGACTGCCGTTCCTCATTCATTTGTCACATTTTTAATTTATACTTTAAAACATTAATAAAACCGACACGATTAATTATTTTTTTTGAAATGTCAAATATATTTAAGATGTGGGACCGGTGAGGGCTGGGCTTCCTATGAACAGCGGAGAAAACAGTTCAAGAAAGCAGTGTTGTGGGTACACCGAGTCCTTCTCCCTCTCTGAATCCACGGTCAGCTCAGCTGTCTCTGCTCTCTGCCTGGAGGTCTCTGCTCTCTGCCTGGAGGTCACTGCTACAAGGCACTTCCGTTTTCTTTACCGTCGGTGTTACCCGCTATCAGGAGGGACGTCCTGAGTTCTGTGGTCTTGGCATTACTAAACGTGTCCCTTTCGTGACAAATTTCCTGCTTTCGTGACAAATTGTATGATGCTTTGAGTCCGAGACTGAGCAGCTTTCGAAGTAGACATACATGATCCAAATTCTTGGAATCTACCTGCCCTTTCTTTGGTCTGTTTCCTCATTTGCAAAGCATAAATAACATTAGCAATGCATGATACTGTCGCGATTTAAATGAGATAGGACAGCATGCCCAGCACAGGGCCTGGTATACAGCAAGTGGTTAAGTGATGATGGCTGCCATCAAATCTGTGGTTCCCGTCATCAGAAGACCCTGCGGGGGGGAGCTGGTCCCGGCTCAGCTCCCCTCTCACTGAGCCCTGCTCTCCCCTTGGTGGCCTCTTCTGAGCCCTTCATTCATTGCCCAACTTGGAAAAGACGTGATTTAAACAGGAATCATAGCTGAGACTTTTTCGAGGCACCTGCCATGTGCCAGGCCTTGTCCCTGCCTTGTCTCTTCAGGACTTGTAACAGACCAATGAGTTCGAGGCAATTATTACCACCCCCATCTTACAGGTGAGCAAACTGAGGCCGCAGAGTAATAATAGCGCTGAGGAGGGGACTGGGCCCTGGAGCTCCCGCCCCAGACAGGGTACGCTCTACCTCCCCTAGAGAGACAGGAATCTGGAGGCAGCGTTCCAGCACGAGGCTTACTTTCCCCGAACATCTGCCCTTGGCCCTTGTGAATGCTAGTCTCAACCCTGACAGCCGGTGCTGCCCCTTCCCCGCTCCTGTCCCCTCCCCCCCAGTCCCTTCTCAGACAAAGTGATTCCCAAAGCTCATGTGTTCCCGATCTCACCTTTGAATTCCAGATGGTTTTGGCCAGAAGGATCCTAAAAAGTGGCCCAGGGATTCTCAAATTTCGGTTCACTCCCATATTCAAGGTGGATTTTATCTGCAGACGTGACACGTTCCCAAGGTGACACGCAGATTGTGACCAAAACCTCCAAAAAGAGAGAAAGAATGGAAGTAACCATAAGAATTATAACTCGCAAATATGATACTTTAATAATCAATGTATCTATTTTTTCAGTCATTAAAGTCACTTGTTATATATTTACTGAGCTTCTTTTTTATATTCCAGGTACTTGGCTGGGGACTGGAGATATGGTGATGACCTAATTTTTACTTTACAGCCCAAATATATATCCTACCAGTGATGTAGTTTCAACATAACACCAATTTATTCCATTAAAATTATATATGTATATACTCGCTCGCAGTGGAGTATGTAAAACAGAAAACACAACACCTACCAAGTTCTGTCTGGTTTGTGCAATCACATGGACCCACGTCCATTGGACGGCGCAGGGCGTGCCATGAGGTGTCCCTGTCCTGTCCCGGAGCCCCGCCCACTGGGTGTCCTCCAGGGAAACCGGCCTTTCCCCGTCTTCCTCCGCAGCAAGTGGGTGTGTGCTCTACTTGCTCCCTTTTTCTTTCCTTTACTTTCCCCTTCTCTTTTCTCCTTTCTCTTTTCCTCTTTTCTACAAACGGAAGCAAAGTAAACTGTTCTAACCTCCTTTTTCACACTTCACAACCCATCTTGGAGACGGTTCCGGATCAGCACACAGAAAGCTTTCTTGTTCCTTCTACAGCTGATGTTGACAACTGTACTGACGTCGACGGTGAACTGCTAGCGATAAATCGATACGACGGAACCTCCGCAGGACGTCGCTGTCACGGCAGAGCTTCCCGGCACAGCACACGACGGGGCAGGGGAGAAATAGAGCCTCACTGAGCACCCGTATCGTCCTGCGTATGTACAACCGAGTCTCCAGGTGCAAATGGATGTCTACGAATCCGGAAGAATGTTTAAGATATCAGCATCAGGGTCTTCATCCGTTCACGCTGCTCCGAGAAACAGCCCGTAGATGGGTGGCTTCCATATAACAGAAGTTTATGCCTCAGAGTTCTGGAGGCTGGAAGTCCAAGATCAAGGTTCTGGGAGATTCAGTGTCTGGTGAGGACTCACTTCCTGGTTTATGGGTGTGGTCTTCTCTCTGCATCTTTACGTGGCAGGAGGGGTAAGGGTCTCTGGGTCTCTTTCCATTAGGGCACTAATCCCTTCCAGGAGGTGCCCCCATGATTCGATCACCTCCCCTCACCTGTCCGATGCCCACCTCCTGATACCATGACCCTGGGGGCTGGATTTCCGCATGAGAATTTCGTGGGGGGCAAACCTTCAGTCTATAGCATTCTGCCTTCAAAATTCATGTCCTTCTCACATGTAAAATTCATTCTTTCCATCCCCTAAGTCCCCAGAGTTTTAACTCTTTCCAGGGATCTGCTCCAAAGTCTAAAATCCAAAGCCTCACTTAAATCTCATCTAAATCTGAAACACGATTCGTCATGGGGCAAACCGCTCTCTAGCTGTGGACTTGGGAAACCAGAGACAGCAGTGGCACAGGCGTGGGGTGGGATTTCCACTCCAAAGTGGAGGCTGGAAGAGAAGCATCCTTGTGGCTCATAGCCTGCCTCCCGGACCCGCGGGGACAGCGGTCCCGCCCCCCAGATCCACTGGGACAGCGGTCCCGTGCTCCAGACTCAGAGTCCTTGCGCTACAGGCTGAGGACCAACGACACGGACCACGAATGCCATCTTCAGTGCCTCAGGGCGGCGCCTGGCACCCTGGGAATGCCGGAGACATGGCAGCAGGTAAAAGGGCTTGTGTCTGACCATGAAGGAGCAAGAGTGGCCTTGTCGGAGGGACCTCGGAATCCACTCTGATTTGTTTCACAGACTCGTTTGCAGACTTTATGAGCGTAGCTGATTTTCGAAACGAAGGCGCCGTGGCTCACCCTCTCCAGCCACCATTCGCTAATGCTGAGCCACCCACACCAGTGCTCCCATTTCCCAGACGACAGTGCTCAGTCCCTGCCCCAGAGGAGCCTGCTAGGCTGGGGGGGTTGGTCATCTTCAAGCTGTTTTATAAAGAGCTCTCCAAACACGCAGGGGCTGGGGGAGAAAAGTAGAAAAATGGGTTCTGAGCGACAAAGGAGATGGGGTTCAGGATCCACCCCAACTCCTTGTTTTGCCTTTTAGTTTTCAGTGGAGACCACGAGGACTTGTGATGGGGAAGGTCCAGATCAAACCGGAAGGCGGGGACGGAGACCTGGGCACCGTTCTTGGTGGCTCTGGGACGTCCCCTGCTTGGGGTCCTCACACCCCTAGAGGCACATCCGTGATGGCGAGGCTGGCTGGGCCTCTGTCTGCCTTGGTGAGGATCCTGCCGGAGCCCCAAGTGCGGGTGACACCCTCCCCGTGAAAGATTCAGGGCACCATTGTGCTCATCACCCAACTCCTAAGAGTGGTGCCCACAGCGTGAAATCCTTTTTTTCCTTGACAAATGATATATTTCATTTATTTCCCATGATCTTCTTGCATTATTTCAATATTATTAATACTCAGCAAATATATTAAAAAAGTAATAAACTGGCAATTATGATTGTGCTATGGACCCCAAACTGCAATTATTCATTATGTTTCAATTATTAACTTCACTTCGAATGTCTTTCAGCAAAGATTGCAAAAGGAAAAAAAAAATCCCAATGACGCTCTGTGCTCTGGGTCCTGGAAACGCATGCTTCACTCTGACTTGACATTTCTCTGATTTATCTGCTACTTCGGAGCTGGAGGAATCAAAATATTAATAAAAAAATCTTCCTCTCTATTTAATAAACAATAACTATCAACACCTTGTATCTACGGGTAGCTTTTTAACCCCTCTTAGGGCCTTAGTATCTATGATTATATTATTTAGAAAACGTTAATGAAGAGACCAGGTCCAAAGCGGTCCTCAGTCAGCTGACTGGGGACGCAGAGGCAGGGAGGCTCGGGAATCACACGGAGCGGACTCCTGGAGGCCGAGAGGTCCCCCTGTGCAGGACCCGCCCCCCCCCATCTTCCTGCGGGCCCCAGTCCCGAGACTAATCTCGCCCTCGGAGCCGTCCACTACCGTCCATCCCGACCGTCTCCGTCTCCCACAGGTGCCCTGTAGGGTAAGTGATGGTCGGAAAGGATATGAGGAATTCCATTTTTTAAAAATAAGCAAATTGTATTAAATTTTAATGGCGGTCATTACGGGCGGGTCTGTCTCCGGCGCTCAGCGAGCCCTTCAGTCCCCTCTGAAGAGTTCCATTTGCACAGATTAATCGTCTGCAATTTCGCCCGGCGTGTCCTCATCCCGGCCGTGGGGACTGTGAAGCCTTGTCCCCATCCGGGCAGAGCTCGATGATGGACCACTTTGGCCTTTAAAATATGCACAATAAATATTTTAGATTTGCTGACGGATGACTTGGGCTCACTACAAGGTTGCCGCGTCGGCAGGGAGGGAAGGAGGAGGAGGCGGAGGGAGCCTCAGAGCGAGAGCCAGGTCAGGCTTCACAAAGACGTGCTGGATGCCAGGTGTGACGAGGGGCTTTGGGTCAGCGGTCACTGTCACAGAGTCACACCTGCTCACGGACGGGTAAGACTCACAGAGTAGGGACTTGGCACTTTGTTTGTTCAACAGCTCAGTTTTCCATGAAGCACGCAGGAGGTTCTTTGAAGCCAGGGACCAGACTTTGCTGCTCACTTGCTTAAAACATTCTGCTGTCTCCCAGCTCTCTTAGAATAAGATCCACCTCCTGATCATGTGCCTAGAAGGCCTCAAATGATCCACTCCTGGGGCTCCTCGGACCGCCTCACCCCCTCATTGTCCCCTGCTCACAAGACTCCATCCATCTTCTGTGAACGCACAGAGTGCGTTTCTGTCCCAGGACCTTGGCACTTGCTGTTCCCTCTTCCCAGACCCTCTGCCTTGACATCTTCCCATGGTTGGCTTGTTTTGGTCATCTCAACCTCAACTCAAGCACCGATTCTGAAGTACCCCTTCCCCCCAACCACTCTCCACCCTGTCACCAGATCTTACCATCTCTAATCACTCGTTGAACTTGTGTGCTTGGTTTACATGGGCTTTACTTATCCATAGTCTGTCTCTTCTGCTCTGCTCCAAGTCCCATAAAGGTGGGGACCTATCTATGCTGTTCATCACTGTATCCTTATGTCTAGAGGCCAGCCTATCACACTGTGCTCAGAACACGTCTGCTGAATGAATGGGTGACACCGCCATGTTCTGAACACTGACGGCGTCTGCTGGGTGCCGGGAACAGGTGAACAAGACACACGGAGGTCCTCGTAACACTCACCGAACGCTCCAGTAAAGGCCTTCGGTCCTTGAACCTCTAGCAGCTTGACTAAGCAGATCTCAGGCAGACACGCCCAGACCGGAGAGATCAGTGTCCAATTCAGGTCACGATCCTCCACTCGACTCTGAAATCCCAGGGGCTTCAGGATCGGAAGAGTTTTTAGAGATCATGGCATCCAAACGGCCCCATTCACAAGCCCCGGGGAGAGGACGTGCCTGGACACGTTCAGGCAGCAGGCTGGAGGCAGAGAGGGAATTCGAATGTAGGGCTCTGACTCTGGGAATTGTACCTGCTCAGTTTCATTGTCCTAACTCTCAGGTGTGGGTTCTGAGAAGTTCTGATTGGACCAGCAGCTCACACACTGTTTCCTAAGGGAAGGTTCACACTAGCACATTCCGACACACCCAGTCCAACCACGACAGGGGTGCTGCTAAGTCTTACCCAGAGGACCCGTTCTTAGGGGCACCTGAAGCAAGCCAGCACCCCCACTGGCTTTTCCTTAAGCAATCTCTCTCTCCGTTCTTACTTTCAACCTCTGGTCAGTGTTTGTCTTGTGTTAGAACACAGAAACGGCTGGGTCTGCCATGAACCCAACTTGGTCCTTCATATATATACGAGGCGGGGCTGGGAATTCACGGCACAGACACCTGCCATGAGAAACGTTCCCCACGTCCAGCTCACAGAATCTCCCACCGCCCCTTCCGTTATGTATCGGATGGAAAATCTTTCTGAGCGCCCCATAGATGATTCCGCTATGTGTTCCACCGACCATCTCACGGGGGTTCCCACACTCGCTGCTTCGCCGGAGACTGCACCTCTAACCTCCAGCAGGGCTGGAGTCTCAGCTGAGGTCCCTGAGATCGGGCAAGGTTAAACAAACATGTGCGTGAGAGGCCCTTCTGGCTCCGTTACCTCGGGGTGCGAGGCTCCTTCTGCTCCCACTGCTTCGGGAGAAATGGGACGGATCCCCTCGTAACGGCTCTCAGAGCCACTCTGAGCTTGGCCATAAAAGGTGGCACTTGATTTCCCGGCTGAAACACTTCCTTCCTGGTGTCCTAAGGAGGGAGTTGGAATGGATAAGTTATGTGTTGTGGTTTTAGGCATTAATGAATATGAGAAACTAAATTATTGAATTTTGTAATGCAAATTATATTTTGAACACAAATTCTTCATTTCTGAATGCTAAGGACTCATAAAGAATGTCAATGGTTTATGAATTAGGCCATTAGCATGCAATTTGTGATTCAAACAGCACCCAGCACCGTGTAATAAGTAACCATATAAAGAGTGGTGGTGTCTAAATTTTCAAAATATTTTGCTTGATGCATTAGAGAGCTTTCAAAAGGCTCCAACGACCTGCCTTTCCTTCCCTCCTTCCTCCTTTTTCTTTTTCTTCCTCCCTCTCTTCCTTCCTTCTTCCCTCTCCCCCCGCCCCCCATGACTGACTGCATTAGCTCTGACTCCTGCCTGTCTCCATCTTTTCACAGGTGACATTGTAGGAGCCACACGAATCCTAAGAACTACCATAGACAAACCCCCACCAGTTTTAGAGCTGGGAACTTGGAGACTCAGAAGGAAAGGGTCTTGTCCAAGGTCCTCGGGGGCACAGCCAAACGGAGCCAGGTCTCCGACATTCGGTGCCCACACCCTCGGCTGACTCCTTCCTGCTTCTGTGCGACAGACACGCTGCAGACCGTCTCGGGCGTCGGTTCTCACGCAGGGGGCAGAGGCCAGGGCAGAGGAGAAGGAAGGACAGTGTACACACCATCCACTCTGTGGACGGACAGACACCGCCATGTCTGTCCACGGGGACAGCCTGATGTCACCGCGGCTGGGGCCAGCAGGCGGCATTAGCACGGACTGAAGTCTCTGTTCAAGTGCAGGAATGCGGTCTCTCAGTGAGAACCATCAGTCCGGGAACGAAATCCTTGGTGCAGTGCTGAGCATTCTGTCTCTTAGAGGAGCTCAAGTTGAGTGCAGATACTAAGTCAATGAAATCCAAAAGCCAAATGTTCCTTCTAGCTGGGTGGTTGGTGGTCAGCCTTGGCTGCGCCCCAGAATCATCGGGGAAGCTCTCCACGCCGCACCCTCCCTGACTGCGGTGGGGCCCACAGATTCCCTTTACGACCCCAATGTTCAGATAGGGCTCCGAGTCTTTAGCGTAGCCCAGCAGCCCTGGAATTTCAGTGCGTGAGAACCACCGCGGAGGTTAGTTACAAATGTAGCCTCCTGCGTTCCTTTTCCCAGGTGTTCTGATTCCGCTCCCCGGGAAGGGTGCCTTGGTGCACCCCTTCAGCCAAATGTGACATTTGGTGGCCCGTGGAAACAACATGCAGGCACTGTCCACCCACGCCTCTCCTCTGGCGACGGGGAGGGACTGGGCTGAGAGCTGGGTTGACGTGCACCCCCTGGAGCTCTGACCCAGGCTCACAGGCCCACACGCTTGAGGCTCCTGGGCAGCACTCAGCACCCAGCTCTAGGATCAAGGCGCGGTCCCGGCCTTCGGGAGGAAGTTAGCCACAGGGAGGAAAAACCCTTCATTCTCTGTGTGTAGTATTTCTTTCCTTCCCAGACTGATCGAGTCGTGGGTTGCCCTCACGCCTCACTTGGGCCAGCTGCAATCTCCTTCAGGTAGCAAAGATGCCGGGGTGCTGCCCCCACAGCCAGCGGGCTCTCCTTTGCCCTTCAGGGATCCCCGTCCAGGGAAGAACTCAAAGTCGGCGAGCTCTAGTTTGGTTCTAACTGACCAAGTTAGAAAACTTGATCCCAGCTTGCCGGCAGCAGTCACGGTCTCCGAAGACGGTGGACAAAAGCACACTATGCAAATGACCGGAGGCAAAATAAGCCAGAGAACCCGCCCCCGCCACCCCCTAGGACTGTCCCACCAGGTGATGGCGGAGGGTCTCCCGCAGGCACCTTGTGTCCCCCCTCCCCCACGCCCCCGTCTCCATGAGTGATGGCCACCAGGCCCAACAGCTCACCTTGGCGATAAAATACTTAGAAGGTAACTTAGCCCCCTCATGCTTTAGGAAGAAGAAGGTTCATACATTTTAAAGCTATTTTGTAAATCACGTTGAAGCCTGACCATGCGGATTTACCGCTTTGGCTGCGATTTAAATGCCGGGTCACCCCCTCATTATGCCAACAGCGGGAAGAGCCTCAGAGCCCTCATTCTGATCCGCCAGAAGCCTCTTGTGCTCCCTTGATCGTGCATCGCCCCCCCCCCCCCCCCCCGGTTCTGGCTTCCGAGAGGCTGCCCATTGGTGTGAGAGGCGGAGGGAGCCAGTGACTGTGTTTGGGGGAGCAGGTAGAACGGGGCGGCAGGTATCTGTGCCTATTAACTAGAACAGCGAGGGGGCATCTGAGGAGGGGGAGGGAAAGGGAGTCGGAGCCAAGCGAGAGGCATCTTCCTCCTTTAAAAACTGGATGGATTAATTCAAAAGAAAAAGCTGTGTGTGTGCGCACGCAGGCGCACACGCACACGCATTTTGGGTAAACCAATCCGTATCAGAAACTGTCATGAAACAAAAGACTTGGCGGGGCAGAGATCACGGAGGGGAGGGCCAATCATGGCTCGCTAAAAACAGCTCACAGAGCCCCCAGTGCACAGGGTGAGGTGGTGGATTTGGAGTCAGATTCCGTTTATTAGCTGTTTATGGCTGTGTGACTTTAGGCAAGTTACTTAACCTTTCTGGGCATCGTTTCCTTTCCTGTCAAGCGGGGCAAGAACACCACCTCCCCTTAACCGTCTGCTGCAAAGATCAAAAGACAACACACGAGAGGGGCTTTGGTTAAAGAGCTCAAGGTAACTGACTGCAAACACGCAAAATCCAATGACTTAATTTTTTCATCTCAACCGCAAACCAGGTATTTTGTCTGGGCTTTGCCTCCATTATCTCATGTTGTGCTCGCAAGAACCCATGGGGAAGTGTCCACATCATGCCCATTTACAGAGAAGGGGACTGAGGCCCAGAGAAGTCTTGAGCCCCAACTCACCCAGGCACTGACAGGTAGCGTTTGCATTCGAGTCTTCCTGACACTGAACCTGAAGGAGTTCTTTTTCCCCTTGCTGGGTCTTGCATTTAAATCGTGCAAGGTGAGCCGGCTCTGCCCCAGGGCCTTTGCACTCGCTGGAATGCTCTCTCCCACCAGATGGGCACCCCAGTTCTTTTCCATCTCTTGGACCTCAGCCTGTCTGGCCCCCTCCTCAGAGAGGCCCCCCAGCCAAGCAGTGCTCAGGCCTCGCCACTCTCTGTTGTGCCTCCCTCTCTCCTCCTGCGTAGTTCGCACAAACTGTACCCCCCATGTTTAGTCATTTATCTCCTGCTGACTGTCTCTTGTCCTCCAGCAGAAGGGAAGCTGCTCTGTCTTTGCCCAGCTGTCTCCGGGGCCCCGGGAGATGTCCACCGCAGCAGGCAGGTGCTCAGAGAATGAATGAAGGAGCTGATGATACTCTCACCTTCCTGAGTCTGTTTCCTCCTCCGTAGAGAGAGGGCGGCTGCGCTCGCCTTGCAGGGCTGATGTAGGGCAGCCGCGCCCCAGGCTCACGCCCCAAGGCTCCCAGCGCAGGGAGACCTCCTGAGACACTGCTCCTGTCTCCTCCTCCTGCCTTGGGGCTGGCTCTGCCCCAGGAGAGGGAGAGGACAGACCTCCGGTTCCTGCTCTGCCGGGACAGCTGGAAGCCCAGGACACGCAAACCCATGGGGAGCGGCTGGGGTGCTGGCTGGCGAGGGGATTCCGAGCACCTCACTCAGCAGAGGGTGAGGGGAGAACCGTGCTGGCGGCAGTTTCTGGGCCGGCACTGCCCCGATCTCTCCCCCAGGGTTTGCTTGTTTGCTCTCTCTGAGCAGGCCTCCTCCCCAGACCTTCCCTGCGCGCCCAGAGAGCCCCAGCCTCTTCCTCTCCTGCATTTTCACCTCCTCAACTTGCCTCTTCTCTGAATGTGGGGTCCACATGTGTCCACGGAAAGAAAGATCATGGTGAGCTCATTTGAAATGACCAAATTCTCATCTCGGCTGGGACCCAATGGCTATTGGATTTTCCGGGACCAGCAGACGGTCTTATTTTCAACAGGCACAACCCAGTAAGCGCTCCCCCACATGTCAACTTGTTAGGTGGCAAAATTGGCGGTCACCAAGGCAGAGAAAGCATCATTAACGGACAAGACGATGTCATCAAACAAAATCTCACAAATAACAGATCGCTGTTTGTCATCAAGACACTTAATACACCAGGGGGTGCTCCCAAAGGTCCCATAATCAATTTCTGCTAATTTGCCAATTCTCCGGCTCTAGGAGGGTGCTGGTAATTTCATATTTTACACACCCACAGAGGTTACGGTAATTGATTCAGTCCTGGAAAGTGCTGTGATGACTTTGAATGAACTTGAAAGGTTTTGCATTTGTTTTCAGAGGCTGTTAGAGAGAGAGCGATTCAAACTTTGCCACGCGGGCCTCATTTGCAAAGGTTGGACGTGAAAACGACGGATTAGCTTTTCCGGGAGACAGCCATCTTCCTGTCGTACCCTCCCCGCTCACGAGGTAGGTGGGGCTCAGCACTGAGACCGGCGACTTCCTTTTCATCTGTATCTTGACGGTGGCGGAAATCATCTCGGAACATCTGAAGGGAAAAAAGGCAATTATTGAAGAATCCTCCTAGAATGACTTGGCTTCCTGAGTTCTATTTCTGTTTTCGTAAACAAACACCCAAAAGAAGTAGGGTTGGCAAAGACGAGACGTTGTAGAAACTTTCTTCTTGACGTTGGCACTTCTGAAATGCAATACATGCACAATCAATGCTGCTTTGCTCCTGAGTTCGTGTCTCCTGGCGCGTCCCCTGCCCGCGGGGCGGCGTGATCACCAAGGGGAAGGGGCTGGGCTGTGCCAACACTGTCATCAGCGAGGGTTCCCTGTGCGCCGAGCCTGCGCTGAGCGCTCCGCGTTTCATCTGAACGTCTCTTTAAGTTGAGCGAGCCCTTCTCACAGATGACAAAAGCGAGGCCCGCCTCTCGGGTGCCCTTAGCTCCTCTCCCGCTCTGGCACGCGGCCGCTGCTGCGCTCCTCCGTGTTGACCAACCAGCTTTCTGGAAACAAAGCCAAAAACGGAACGCAGACTCTGGTCTGCAGTTTGTCAGCTGCCCGCGGTGTACATGCGCCCATGGCGGCTGAGCGCAGGCTTTGGACGCGATGCCACGAAGTAAGGAGGGGACGTGCATGGTCCGCCTCATGCGGAGGCGCTGCGATCCGCCCGCCCGTCTTCGCCCTGGTTCACACACGTTGGTCTCCTGATGTGTTCCCCACCCTCCGACTCAGACTGCCTTCGACTGTGGCCTCGCTTCGCTCTCGGACTAACTCCCTGATTTCACCACGATTCATCCATCCATTCATTTACTCGAAATCACTTCCAGGGCAAACACCCTGCTCACCTCACCTCTAGTCTGGCATCCCTGCTGGGGTTACCTTCTTACAGGAGCCTGAAGCGGCACAAAACCCATTTTTCAGAAATACAGTGAGGTCCTGGGATGAAGGCGATCATTTGTGAATGTGTGTGTGTGGGCGGGGGGGGGGGGGGGCATCTGAAAGAATCGGGTGTTTTGCTTGGTTGGGACGTGAGCCCGGTCCACCTGAACAAGCCACGACGGACAGTGTGGACGGGTTGAGAAAACACAGTGGGACTTTAAAGAAACAATCTGGGGGCACCTGGGGGGCTCAGTCAGTTAAGCATCTGACTTCAGTTCAGGTAATGATCTCACAGGTTTGTGGGCTCGAGCCCTGCATCCGGCTCTGTGCTGACAGCTCAGAGCCGGGAGCCTGCTTCAGATTCTGTGTCTCCCTCTCTCTCTGCCCCTCCCCTGCTCACACTGTCTCTCTCTGTCTCAAAAATAAAATAAATAAACTATAAAAATAATAATAATAAAAAAACAAACAATCTGGAGGGGCTGCCCGACTTCAGGGGTGGGGGGGAAGAAGCCTCTCTCTGGACTCCATGGCACTCGGTGGTGGCGGCAGGGGGCCCTGGGGAAACTCAGTAGTGGCTCCGGGTGGGGAGGACCTAGGGAGGGCGGAGACTCTCTAGAGCACAATGAAGGCCTAATCTCTGTCTTCGAGGGGCCTCCGAACGCTGTTGGAAGAGAGGGTAGCATTGGATTCAATCAGGAGGAAATGAGCCAATGAGAAAGTGGGAGATCTGAGTCTCAGGCGAGCCTCTTGGGCGTGGTGGGAGGTGGATGGCGCCCGGGCTGGGGCGTGGGTGCCTCAGCCACCGGAGGAGGAGGAGGAGGAACAGCTCCGGCTGCCCGCAGGGTGAAGGCACAGCTCCTGATGGTTTAAGTTCAGTTAGAAACAAAGCTGCAGCCTTGAGTTTGGGTCCAGCAGTGAAGTCTTAGGAGAGTGGAGTTTTGTCCCCTAGAGGAGGGTGACGTGGACGGCAAGGGGGTGTCCTCCTCCCTCACTTCCTGCTCCTTAGGGTTATAACACTCAAGGGGCACCTGGGTGGCTCAGTTGGTTAAGCATCTGACTCTTTTTAAAAAAATTTTTAAAAATGTTTATTTTTGAGAGAGAGAGAAAGCGCAGGAGCAAGGGAGGGGCAGAGAGAGAGGGAGACACAGAATCCGAAGCAGGCTCCAGGCTCTGAGCTGTCAGCACAGAGCCCGCCGTGGGGCTTGAACTCATGAACCACAAGATTATGACCTGAGCCAAAGCCGGACGTCTAACTGATTGAGCCACCAGGTGCTCTAGGTGTCTGACTCTTGGTTTTGGCTCAGGTCATGATCTCACAGTTTGAGTTTGAGCCCTGCATCGGGCTCTGCCCTGACAGTGTGGCGCCTGCTTGGGATTCTTTCTCTGCCCCCTCCCCCACCTGCTTACTCGCTGGCTCTTGCTCTTAAAAATAAAGAAATTTTAAAAAATCTACCATCCGAGGTAAGTGCATGTCTTACTTACCTTTTAGTAGCTCTTCGCATGGAGTCAATGACCTTATCCTGCTGGGCCTTGATGTGTTCATCTGTGAAACGGGTCTGATAGAGAGGCGAGAGAATCATTCCTCCTTTTCTGAGGCAGCAGGACCCTTGAAGGCGAGAATCGGGTTCAAGCAGGCACAGATCGTGGCAGGCGGCTGCTGTCATCCAGGGGCTGCGTGGTGGCCCCCATCTGGGAGCTGGTGTCAGAGGGTCTAGGCCCTGTGAAGCTGAGCTCTACCATTTCCTAACTGGGCAGACCCAGGGAAATAGCTCGGCCTCTCTGAGCATGTCTCCTTGTCTCTAAAGTGGGGGTATTGACGACATTCGCCTCATGGGGTAGACGTGAGGGTGACATGGGGACAATGGTGGGAAAATGCTCAACACGGTGCCTGGTGCCCAGGGGATGCTCACAAGACCTTAGCTGTAGTTCTGACGGAGGCCTTGCTGATCACCCTCCGGCGGTCTCAGTGGGACCCGGGGGCAGCGAGGAGGGTGGGGAGGCGGCGTGGGGTTGGGGCCCGGGGCAGGGGGCTCACCCTCACCGGAGGGGTCCAGGGGAAGTCTGTGGTTCACGTGCTTTGAAGCTGGGGCCAGGGCAAGGAAGGCATGCCACCGTCACTCAAAGGGACAGGATGGAAAGAACACCGTGTACAGGACATTCTAGGGACCCTTCTAGACACCTTTACCCACCTTGTCTCCCTTTGTCCTTGAACAAACCCAGCAAGGGCAGAACCCGGAGCTTTGTGAAAACGGATGGGCTCAAGCCGCAGCGTGTGGGCTGCATCCCGGGTCTTGGGGACCTTCTTGAAATGCCTGCTCTGTCCTCTACGCCCCGCGGAGGCCACTGGAGAAGCGGCCTGGGGACAGAGGGCTCCTGCAAGGAAGGAACCAGAGAGGCCCAGAGGCTTCTAGAAGTGCTGGGGCTCAGTGCCCCCCACCCCAGGGGACCCGAGGCAGCCCCCGGGCCCCGGCGGAGTTTCTGATGGCCACGCCACCCCCTGCTCGGTTCATTCCGTAGCTCTGTGCGCCCAGCCTCCGCTAATGTGCCCACGCAGCCCGATCCCGGAGACCCAGACAGCAGCCCAATTATCTGCGGCCAATCGCCTGCCCGCTCGCTGCTTGGGGCCCACATCTGAGGCGATTTCTCTTTTTCAGGAGAGTCAGCCAGGGACCTGAGAGCCGCTGTGAAGGTAATTAGCAAAGTCTGGTCATGGGAACCTGTCTCCTCTCCTCCCGCGGAGGGAAGGGGGGTCGTTGGGGGCACCGGGCGGCTGGCAGGCAGAGCGGGGAGCGCGGGGGTCTGTGTGCGTGGGCCTCTGGGCCACAGAGTTATTTTCCACGCATCTTCCAAACTGGTTCAGAGCTGCCTCCCTGCCCTCCTCCAGTCTCTCCCCTTCCTCTTCGTTCCTGCCGTTCCCCAGCCGCTGGGGATCGGGAGTAAAGGCACGAATATGGCCCCTTCTCGTCCACACACGCACCAGTCATCACGGCTCCCCCCCCCGCCTGCGCACGTCCTACCCGGCTAGTTTGGTCACTGAAGTTTGGTCCGCTGGCGTCCGGCACGCACCCCCGACTACATCGGTTCCCTTCATCGGTGCCTTCTGCGCAGACCGCCAGGACAGCTTCCCCGCCCAGGAGCCACTGGGAATGCAAATCAGGTTACTTGTCCCTGCCCCGTTTCAACCTGCCGGTGACTTCCCTTTGCTACAGAATAAAAACCCACCCCCCTCCTCTCTGTGAACTGACCCACGTCTGCCTCTCTGAGGTCACCTTCTCAGGTCTCCCAGTGCTCACCCCATCCTGGCCACCCTGGCTTTCCTCACACTCTGTGAAAATTTCAGGGGCGCCTGGAGGGCTCATCGTTTAAGTGTCTGAGTTCAACGTAGGTCCTGATCTTGCTGTTACGAGTTTGAGTTCCGCGTCGGGCTCTGCGCGGACAGCTCAGAGCCTGGAGCCTGATTCAGATTCTGTGTTTCCCTCTCTCTGCCCCTCCCCTGCTCATGCTCTGCCTCTTTCTCAAAAATAAACAAACATTAAAAAAAATGCTGCGTGTTGGGGCTGTTCACTTTTTTTTCTTAATTTTTTAAATGTTTATTTTTGAGAGTGACAGAGTGCAAGCAGGAGAGAAGCAGAGAGAGAGTGGGAGACACAGAATCTGAGGCAGGCTCCGAGCTGTCAGCACAGAGCCTGATGCGGGGCTCGAACTCACAAACTATGAGATCATGACCTGAACTAAGTCTGATGCTTAACCAACTGAGCTACCCAGGTGCCCCTACTTTCTTTCTTTTTTTTTAATTTAAAGTTTCTTTATGAGATCGATTTATTTTGAGAGGGAGAAAGCACAAGTGGGGGAGGAGCAGAGAGAGAGGGAAAGAGAGAGAAGTCCAAGCAGGCTCTACACTGTCAGCACAGAGCTGGACGTGGGAATCGAACCCATAAACCATGAGATCATGACCTGAGCCCAACTCAGACTCTTGACCAAATGAGCCACGCAGGTGCCCCAGGGCCATTCACTTTCTGGTCCCCTGTCTGGGCTCCTCTCTCCTGGGTATTTGCATATGTGGCCCCCTCAGGTCTGGAATCACCCCTGTGAAGTACCAGTATACCCCCCCCCCCGTCCCGCCCCTGTAAACTATCTCCCATGCCCGCTTGGATTTTTTTCACAGCATCTGTCACCGTCTGGAACTATTTTGCTCATTTACCATTTGCTGTTTTACACGCTGCGTGTCGCCACCAGAACAGGAGTTCAGTGGGGTTGGGAACTTTTCCCATTACGTTTCCCCGTCTCCATGTAAAGGGGCTGAAAAACATCTACGGGATGTGTGAGTGGATGCCAGATGTGATGTTCGAGTGATTTTTATATCACGTCTTATTACCACTTCCCCTAAATCCTAAGAGCTAGGGACTATTCACGCTCATTTTACCACTGAGCAAACTGAGAGGCGGAACGCACAAACAGAAATGGCCAGACCAGAGATGGCAACCTATGTCTGGCCTGTGACCTCCAGCCACCAGTCCGAACCATGGTCCCCTCATCAATTGGCCCCAGATGGTCAGGATTTGGCCAGTACCTACCAGCCTCTCTGATTTTTGTTCTTATTCCAACCTAGGACCAGTCAGAGAAAGCCCCAAATATATGGCCCTAACCAACCACACAGGACACCCCACTTCTAGGTAACCTGCCTCCTGCTTCCTCACGCCAACAGCGTCCAATCAGGCACAGCCCAAACCGTCCCTCTTTCCCACCGTGAGGCTTCGCCGCCGCTCCTCCGCCTGCGTGTGCGTCTCTGCGGGACGCAGGTGATGGTGGCTGACTCCGGCTCGTGCCAATAAGCAGCTTTCACTTGTTTGTGTCTGGGTGACCGTGGTTATTTCCACAAAACTGAGGCAGCGTGGCGGGGCTGGTGACTTCTCAAGGTCACGCAGGTCAGGGGTCTCAGGTGTTGGACCCCGTAGGCCTTTCCTCTGCCATGCCATGCTTTCATCCAGAGATCTCTCCCTTTCTCTGCCCCAAACCACCGGTGTGGATGCAGGGGTGGGGGTGTGGGCAAGATGGATGGGCAGAAGGTGGGGAGGAGACCGGTGGGGCAGAGGGTCCCAGGACGGGGGCTGGCAGGCCTGCCCGGGAAGCTGAGTCGTGGAATTTCAGCCTCCTCGTCCTCATCCATGTAACGAAGCGCATGTTAGACGCCGAGAGTCAATCGCGTGTCCTGAGGTTGTTATCTGTCTGAAGAGAAGTGTGACTGTGGAGAGATTCGTGGGAGAGGAATAATTAGCGGCCCCGTCCATCTCAATGAAAGATCATAATATTAATTAATAGCCATACTAGGGTGCGGCGGAAATTCTGAACGTGTATGAGCCAGAGATCTTTGAGGGCCACGTCTTTTCCCAAGTGGCTCTCTGACAGGTGCCCATTCGTTATGGGAGCAAGCCGAGCGTCTGCCCGATCTGTCACCAGTCGCTGGTTCCCGACTCCTGGTCCGGTCATGCTGGGTGTGGACACGTCCCAGGGACGGGATGCGGAGGGAGCCCCAGGAGGAGGGTGGGCAAAGACTGAGGAGGAGGAGGGGGGTCCTGGAGAAGTCGTGGTCCCTGAAGCAGTGGGGTTGCCCAGCTGGATGTAGAAAAGGCGGCAGATCTCTGAGTAATGGGGTCACTATCCCTGTCCTGCACTTAGGAGTCCACAGCAGTGCTCAGAAGGGTGAGGTGATCTGCTCACAGTAACCAAGAGAGGAGGTAACGGAGTTAGGCTGCGACCCCAGCTCTGGGACATGCTTTCCCCAAGAGCACGGCCACCCTAACGGGAGGCCATGAGTGGGGCCCTTGTCCCCGTCACACGAGCAAGCCCTCTATAACCAGGCTGCATGCTTCACGGATGGACAACGGGAGGCAGGCAAGCCGATGGCATCCCTCGCCCCCGCTCACCGGGAGCTTCAGAAGCAGACGTGGGCCCGTTAGCTGTAAATACAGACCCAGCCACTCTTTCAAGTGAATTGGTGGTGGTGTGTTAGGAAATCTCCCTCTGCAAAATGCTAACAATGCCGCGGTGCTTAAATTTTATGTGTGCAAGATTATGAGCAGATACATAAAACGGGAGGGAAAGAAGACTCTGCACTGACAAGAGCCGGGGACATGATTGGTTTCCTCTTCTCGAAGCCTCTTTGCCCCAGCAGCGCTGGAGTGGAAGTCTCCTGAAGGAGGAAGTTAACAAGGAAACTGCTGACTGTAAGCGGCCGCAGGGCACTCGCACGGGAGGCTGCTGGCCTCCGGCTCTCCTGGAGAGGAATCAAAGACCACCCCTGGGAACATGGACGCCTACTTAACACTAGTGAGGGTCCCTCCGCATCCCCTGGCATTTGGCGTGGGGCAGGGCAGCTCTGCCTCCTGGAGGCTGGGGGCTGGTGGCCGCTAGAGTCCCCACTGGATGGCTGGTGTGGGCAGAGCCTGGGCGTGAGCGGGGAGCCCGGTCCTGCGGGAGGGAGAAGAAAGGGAGAGCCAGCCCCCCTTCTCTCGCTCTCTCCCCACCCCTTCTCTCTGGCACACAGTAGAAGAAGGATCAGAGAAATGCAGCAAGACTGAAGGAGTCCAACCCAGAGGAACAGAGGTGAGAATTCAGGTGGGGAACCAAACAGGGCAAGGTGCGAGAAGGCCCGAGCCAGAGCCTCGAGGGCGACCGAGAGGCGCCCAGACGCCGGAAGAGAGGGCCCGTGGGCAGGTGCACAGGCGGCGGATGAAACACCTGGGCAGACGCCACGGAAGACCTGCCTGGCGTGACTGAGGGTAGAGATCCGGAGGCTTACCTCCGGAGGGAGTGGGTGTCGAATCCTGGCTCCACCGCCTGGAGACTCAACTTCAACTCTGAGACTTGTTTTCCCCGTCGGCGAAATGGGGCGCTCAGTCCCCTTCCTCGAAGCGTCCGTCACACAGAACCTTCGCGTCCGCAGTTTCCAGCTGCAGCCCGAGCTTGGGGGGCAGGCACGCCCCGGGAGGGGCTCCGCACTTCCCGTCTCCAGAAGGTACCGTCGGAGCGCAGGTACCCCACCTTGTGAGGCTGAGGGTTTGGAGCGCTTGGATCAGCGCCTCGCATACGGCATGTGTCTGACAGATGGGGCAGTGAAGTTGTCGTCAGGGTTCTTTGTTGGACAGAAATCCATTTCTTTAAAAAAAATTTTTTTTAATGTTTATTTTTGAGAGACACAGCGTGAGCAGGGGAGGGACAGAGAGAGAGAGGGAGACCCAGAATCGAAGCAGGCTCCGCTCTGAGCTGTCAGCACAGACCCCTACGCGGGGCTCGAACCCACAGACCGTGAGATCATGACCTGAGCCCAGGCCGGTCGCTTACCCGACTGAGCCCCCCAGGCGCCCCGAATAACCGGGTTTGGAACCTAATAGCGCAGGTGCACAGTGGGGCTTCAGGGGTCCCTTTGCCCCGCCCCTTCCACAGCCAGCGCGGCGGGAAGACCGTCACGTAAATGACGGAAACCCTTCCCCGCGCACCTGCTGGCGGGCCGCCTCCCTGCAGGACCCCAGAAACTCCGCAAACCCCGCTCCTACCACTTAGTCATTAGGCCGTGAGTGTTGTTTATCTGAGCGCCGCTTCGAAACTCCCTCTGCCCGGGGCTGGTGCCGGAGCTGTGGAAATACAATTTCCTCCAAACTAATTTAGTTTTAAGAGGAAAATGAAAGTTAAAGTAGTTTAATGTTTCGGCAAAACCATAATGGCTGGGGAAGATTGGACGATGTGAACCAATAAAGTGCCCTAATTCCGATAATAACTCAGGGCTTAACTCTTCCCGCGGATCAAAACCCATCCTGATGCTGACACTGTGGCCGGGCGGGTCCAGCGGACGGTCAGACCATTGATCTTTCCTTTCCTTTCTTTCTTTCTTTTTTTTTTTTTAAATAAACAGCTTCACTCTTGACTTTCGGGGGCACTAAGGACACGGCTGTCTAGTCACAGCCTAGGAGACACCTCTGAGGTGTAGGAATTTCTATTCCATTCAGGAGTTCCCCTCAGGCCTGGAATCCTCCCGGGTTGGACTCCCAGCCTTGGGTGGAACCTGGAAGATAGTTGTTGTTCACAAGGTGACAACTAGCTCTGATATTGGAAACCTCGGGGCACCTGGGGGGCTCAGGGCAGGACCTCAGGGTTCAGGAATTCGAGCCCCACATTGGGCTCCGGGCTGACAGCTCGGAGCCTGCTTGGGATTCTCTGTCTCCCTCTCTCTCTGCCCCTTCCCCAGCTTGCTCTCGCTCTCTCTCTCTCAAAAATAAACAAACATAAAAAAAAAAAATACAATGTGAAATCTCAAGGAGCTTCAGTTTCCCATTTATAAACTAGTGGGAGAAAGATTCTCGGGGTTTTTGTAAGCATTACATACAGTGATGGGAGGGACCTGGCCAATGAGAGCAAGAGCCAAGAAAACATCCATTCATCCGCCACATTTCTTCAGTGCCTACAGCGGGGCTGGCGTCAGTACGGGGTCTTAGGATTCGTGACTCCCTGACACATGGGCGACAGGTCCTAGCACCCACATGACCTCTGTCGCTTTGCCTTCTGTCACGTGATTCTGCCTCAGCCAATTAGCTCTGTAAACATCTTAAATCAAATTCCGGCCAAATGTTTCTCTTTTTGATCCGTTCTAGCTCGGACATATCTCCCCCCTTCTTCGGCCTGGAGAACTCCTATTCATTCTCCAAGGTTGGGCTCAGACCTCCTTTGTTCTACAGTCTTCTCTGACTGGCCAGCCATTGTGCCCTGTTTCCTTCACGGTCCTGTCACAGAACTGTGATAGAGCTATTTTAGTTTCATAGTGTAGCTCCTCACGTGTTCTGCTGTGGCGTGAGCGGGCTATGTCTTCATCTTCCTGGTGTGTAGACACCTGATACATGTCTGCTCCGTGGATGTCCGGACCAGGAACGGAACACAGACAACACGCGGTCCCTACTTCCCGTTCCCTGCTCACGGCAGGCATCACTAATCAATAGGCTGCAGCTCAGAGTCTGCCTGAGGCGAGGCCCCGGGGACACTCCCAGCTCAGTAGAGCTGACACGGAAATGGAGCCAGAGGGTCTTTTCATCAGTGTTTCCTCGAATCCCTGGAGAAGATGCCCAATACTCTGTTACGGAAAATAAAAGGTCAGAGTGGTTTGGGGGCGGGTTGAACTCTGGAACTGAGAAATCCAGGCATCACTGCCTCGGGCTCCTTCAATGCCGTAAGGCTGCGTCACTTAGTGTTTCACGTGCTCCTCTGGAAAATAGTACAAAAAGTGGAGAAAGAGGAGAATGACCCAGGCAGTACCGCATCTCCTACCAATTCCATGGGCCCCCACACCCCAAAAATCCTGTCCTGGGAATTCTTTCGCATTCTCCTGCTTGTTTTTGGAAGCATATCAATTGTAGTGATTTCTGTCTGCAATGGTGTTTTTAAAGTCTCACAGTATCTCGGGCACCTGGGCGGCTCAGTCAGTTAAGCATCCGACTCTCGGTTCTGGCTCAGGCCACGATCCTGTGCTTCGTGAGACGGAGCCCTGCAATGGGCTCAATGATGGCAAGGGGGAGTGGCAAGAGGGATGTTCTCCCTCTGTCTCTGCCCCTCCCCTACACACCCTGTCTCAGAATAAATCAGTCAACTTAAAGGAAAATCTCACAGTATCCCTCAAGACGCTCTTTGTTCGCCCACAGTTCCCGAGGGTGTTGATCATACTGGAGCCAAGAAGAGGTGGCTTGGGTACAGCCAAGCATGGAGAAGTTTCTGGCAAATACATACCTATTTTCAAAGTTGAGAAGCTGCTTCTGAGAGAGAGTGAATTCACAAAGGATCCCGCACCACGCACCTTTCCCACCCTGCAGAGGATTTGGGGTTTCTCTGTACAGAGAGTCGGAACTTCAGCACCCAGCCCGTTATGCCTGACATGTCCCCTCCGTCTCTGCTTCCTCTCCCTCTATCATCCCAACCTCCACTTGTCTCTGTGTCCAGTTATCCTCAACAAGTGACAGCCAGGAGACTTCAGGTGGGATTTGGGAAAACCATTGAGAGCAAATGATG
>PJEM01000766.1:42263-53234 GCA_004023845.1 Helogale parvula
TTTAAGAGAGAGAGAGATAAAGAGAGAGTGCAAGTGAGGGGCAGAGAGAGAGAGAGAGAGAGAGAGAGAGAGAGAAGCAGGGCTCATGTTTTACTCAAAGCAAGGCTCAATCTTACCCAATGTGGGACCCGAACTCACAAACCATGAGATCATGACCCGAGCTGAAGTCAGAGGCTTAACCGACTGAGCCACGCAGGCGCCCTGTTTGGACACTTTACGCACATCATCTAACAGTTTCACTTGCTCCTTAGAACCATGTCTGACTTTTTGGTTTTTACAGCTGAAGAGACCGGCAATCAGAGATTTCTTCCCAGTTCCTTCATTTCTTCAAAACCAGGACCTACTGAGGGTCTGTGGGAGGCGAGTTTTCATGCTGGCTGCTGGGGATGCGTCGGTTAACGCAATACTCACTTTCTGTGGCTTCGTGGTACTTCCGGTCCGGCTGCAGAAAAGATATTAATCAAAGAATCACAGGGATACATGTAAACTGACAGTGGCAACACGTCCCACTAGGGAAAGGCAGACACTGGCCAAGTGCAATGCCATCTGCCATGCCTGGCGGGAATTCCTGGAGAATGGGAAGTCTGGCGGAGTGGGAAGCAAATACATAAATGTAAATAAAAGCAGAAAAAGGTGGGGAAGAATTTTACAGGTCGAGTAACCTGTCTTGTAGTAGGAAGAAACTTGGTTATGTCAAAAATAAAATAACAAGGGCTCTGGGTGGCTCAATCGCTCAAGCGTCTGATTCTTGATTTTGGCTCAGATCACGATCTCAATGTTCGTGAGATCGAGCCCCGTGTCCGGCTCTGTGCTGACGGCACAGAGCCTGCTGGGCATTCTCTTTCTCTCTACCTCTCTGTCTCTCTCAGAATAAATAAATGAATATTAAACAACAAACAAACAAACAAACGTAACAGAAGCCAGGAGCTGGAGGATGAGTGGGGGAGGGCAGAGTTGCAGGGGAAATCAGACACATCTCTACGATGTAAAAATGTTCTCCCGGCAAAAATGTCACTGCTCAAGCTTGGGCTTTTAGAGATGGAGAAGGGAGCACAGGTGCCGGATGTCGTTTAGCTGCAGTTGCGGGGCCTTTAGGGCGGGCTGGATAGAGATGCACCCGGAGAAACAGTCCTCAGAGTCCCAGTTGTGAATGGTCTTGGCTGAGGGTCAGAGGATGGAGGTCAAGGACAGAGCTTTGTCGAAAAGGAAGAGAAGCCTTTTGAGAAAGAAGAGTGCAAACCAGAGACAGCGGGAGGTCAGGGAGGTGCAGGGTCAAGAAAGCCAAGGTAGAGAGGGCCGAAGGAAACACGACATTGTGAAATTCCATGAGAAGTCGGATACGAGAAGTGATCCCCACGTGAGCTGAGGAAGGTCCAGATTCTACCCAAATACACACTAGCTTTTTATTATGTGTGTTTTCAACTCTTCAAGGCCTGTATAATGGTGTTTTCCCTCTTGAGTGGAGTGAGAGCCAGGCACTTTTAGTAAAAAATGTCCCCACCAGTCACAGATACTCTAAAATCCTGCCTCTTTTCTCTAAACTGGCGCTTTCCAACTCTAAATGCACATATAACTCTAAAAAAGTACCCAAAGCAGGGCTCTATTCCCCTCTGAATTCAGTCAGCAGATCTGTTGATGGAGCCCGAGTTTTGTTTGTTTTGTTTTATACTGTGTTTTCGGAGGATCAACTAGGGTTGAAAAATCACTGTTCTCAATGCTTCCCCCCTTCAACAGGCCCGGGAGCATTTCTTCTGGAACAATGCACTAGTCTGCTATCACCGTGTAACAGAGAACCACACAATTCAATGGCTTAAATGTGGTATGTATTACCTCATTGTTTCTGTAAGTCGGAAGTCCGGCCCTGGCTGAGCTGGGTCCTCTGTTCCAAGTCGCATAAGATATAGGCCGAGCTGTGCTCCTTTCTGAGTATCGGAGTCTTCTCCCAAGTTCATTCAAGCGTGTTGACAAATCTGAGTTCCTTGTGGCTACAGGACTGAGGTCCTCATGTCTTAGAGGCTGTCTCACTCCACAGGCAGTTTCCAACGTGGGTGTTTGCTACTTTGAGGCCAGCAGGAGAGTGTCTGCTATTGCTTTGTGTCTCCTACTTTAGACACTTAAAAAAAGAAAGAAAAGTAAAGACTTCACCTGATTAGGCCAGACCCACCCAGGATACTCTCCCTTTTTAGTAACTAAATGTTAACTGACTAGGGACCTTAATTGTATTTGCAAAATGTCTTCATCTTTGTTATACAGTGTAACCTATGGAGTGAATGAACTGAATACTTATGTCCCCCCCATAATTCATATGTTGGAACCCTAATCCCAATGTGTTGGAATTTGGAGGTGGAGGCTTTGGGGGTGGGGGTGGGGTGAATGGGATTAATGCCCTTATAAGAAGAGGCCAGGAGGGATCTTGACTTTTCTCATAACAACTGGGTTAGAAGCTTGGACGTACTCCAGGGGCACCTGGGTGGCTCAGCTGATTAAGCATCCAGCTTCAGCTCAGATCATGATCTCACAAGTTCGTGGGTTCGAGCCCAGCGTCGGGCTCTGTGCTGACAGCTAGCTCAGAGCCTGGAGCCTATCTTCGAATTCTGTGTCTCCCTCTCTCTCTGTCCCTCCCCTGCTGACACTATCTCTTTCTCTCTCAAAAATATAAAACATTTAGAAAAATGAAAAAAAAAAAAAGCAGCTTGGATGTACTCCAGACTGGGTTCTGGATGCCACTGCTTCTTTCTTCTGAGTGCCCGCCTTCCTGCTTCATGCCCCCATCCAAACCCTCGAGTTACGTCAAGGCAGAGTGCGATCTATCAGTACTAGGGAGTCCGCAGTAGTCCCTCCCCCTGCTTCTGGGCCCAGTAGGCCTTTATAAATAAATAGTGTGTGCGTGTGTGTTTGTGTTTACTTATGGCATTTGCATACGATTTTGCACCCTAAACAAATTACCTTGCTAGACTGTGAGATCCTCAAGGGCAGGGTATCCGTTAAGATTCTTTCTGTTGCAAGCGATCCCCAAACCAAGTTTTTACTCACTAGAGAAAAACAAAGGTCAGAGGCTCGGCCCCACCCAGGGCTGAGTTCTCCTTCCCACGTTTTGGCTCTCCTTTCTCCATCATTGCTGGAGACTGAATCTCCAAACCTTGTCAGGCGCAGCTCCAGGGCCGAGTGACTACCTGGTGCTTTCTCCTGAGGGTCTGGCTCTGCTCTGGGCTTTAGCTCTGGACGGCTTTGCCCTGAGTGTGTCTTCGAGGGTGGAGGCTGGGGGAGGGCCACACACGGCTGGAACGTGATTGCACCTCCATCTCTGCCCCAGGCCCACGGCGGAGGAATGGGAAAGTGGGAGGTTTTCAGAGGACACCGGGGCGGTGATGTCTGCGGGACGGGGGATGGATGCTGAATGGCAAAAGTGAGCACATGTCCACCCCGGTTCACATCCGCATTGCTGATTTTCAGGCCGGGACAGACATTTAGCAAACACCTACTGAATTAAATACAACTCTGATATACCAGCTCCCAATCACCATCTGTAGGGAAGGAAGAAACACTGCAGGTTGGGCTGACCAGGGAAGACACAGGATGTTAAACCCTCAGGGTACTTGGGATCAATACCCAAAGCGCATGCTCTGATTGCGATTTTTGACAGTTCTTTTAAGCCAATGAATATTGGCTTCAGATATTCTGAGAGTCCAAATCAGTGGGTCCCCAGTCTTCTGGTTTGGGGACATAGCTATGGCCTCTCTTCTCACATTCACTGGAAGCCACAGACTTTTTCCTTAGCCAATGTTACATCGCACAGTAATGTACCTGGGATTCTGGGAGTTTCCAGGCCCTCCAGAGTCCCAAGTTAAGCGGCTTCGTGGTGAATAATTACCGGCACTGGGTTTTATATATTTCATGATTCCCCATTGTTTTCAAAATCTTTCCTCTCAGAACTACCGTGACTCAGGACTAGAGGGCATTGTGTACCTAGAAACCACAGCAGACAGTGTGGGAGTGCCTTCGATTTTCACACAAAAAGGCTTGTTCACTGCTCAGTTAACAAGTAAGCCCTTCCCTGCTCCCGGGAGGGAATGAAGTCAGCCCCCTGCGAAGAAAGGGATGGTGATAAGGGGAGCCGGGCTGCCTAAATGTTTCCCTCATTTGTATGTTGATGAAATGTTGGCAATCTCCCTCGAGTTCAAGCGCCAGGTTTGGATTGATTTCCCAGCAAGGATCCTGGGGAGTTGGGACACGCAGCATACTGGGAGCGCAAGAGGCCCCAAGTTCCAGCCCTGCCTCTGGCTTCCTGTGGGATCTCGGGAAGGCCCCTTCCCTTCTCTGTACCTCTGTGCTCTTCTTTGCATCAGGTAGGGGGTCGGATCAGCTGCCCCCAGGCAGTAACGGGGCGTGGCGCCTGTCAGGTTCAAATGTTTCAGGAGCCGGGCAGAGAGGCAAGGAGAAAAGGTGCCACCGAGGAAGAGCGGGGCTGGACTCGGAAATGAATGCGTCAGGCGATCCCGGGAGGATGGGGGCAAAACTGATGTGCTGAGCGCCCGTGGGCAGCTGGAGAAGGCGCCTGCTCGGCAGTGACCGGCTTGGGTCTGAAGGGCTTGGCTCTGCTTATCCGAAAGGACAGGCACCCGCAGGCGGCATCCGACTTGGCCCCAGTGGTCCCGCCTCCTGGTGGAAGCCCCGCCCCCTGAGTATGGTCAGCCGGGAGGCTTATTTCTAACTAACAGAACAAGGGGCAAGTACCGGGATTCACTTTGAAGACACGGTGGATCCATCTCGGGCGCTCTTTTCCTCCAGCTATCCGCTCTGCTGAATCCAGCCGCCATGTGGAGAGCTGGCCCCTAGAGAGAGGTTGTGCCGCAGGGCCGAGCGGGGCGCCTGGCGGGTAGTCGGGGGGACCTGATGCTCTCTGTTCCCCAGCTCACGGGGCTCACGTTGGCTGAGTCCCGCCAACGCCCACATCAATGGGCTTGGAAGGGGGTCCTCTTCCAGTTGAGCCTTCAGAGCAGACTGCAGCCCCAGCTCGCGGCTTGATTATAGGCTCCAAGAGACCTAAAGGCAGAGGGACTCATAGTTGATGATGGGACACAGACACCCTTAGAAGAGTCAGAAGCACAATGCAGCCTTGGGGGGTGATGGGGTGGAGCCATTTCCAGGGAAGCCAGAGAAGCAGCTGATCAGCCGCAGGGGGCATCCTGGGACTCAGCTCACACGCGGAAGGAGACACGTGCCTGCGGTAAGGTCAGGAGCAGCGGGACTTCCCTTCCCTCCCTCCCAGTCTCAGCCAGTGCCCCAGCTCCATACTCTCCCCCAACACCCCAACACCCGTCACTCCCAAACAGGTACATCCAGCCAGGAAGGCATACCTGGGTCCCGGCCTGCTCAAAATGAGAGCTAATGTTTATTAAGCTGCTAAATTTTGGGGTTATTTGCTACAGAGGAATGGATAACTGATGCAACTATTAAAACTGACTTTCAGACTGCTGTCCTCGCTGGAGGTGTGACTTTGGGTAAGTCTCTTCACCTGTCTCAGCCTAACTTTTATCATAGGATTTCCGGGAGGTCTAAGTGAGGTCCTGGGTGAAGTGTCTGCACCATGTTTGGCCCGTGAGCAATACATGGCAAGAATCGTCCTTGTCATTGTCATTATCTTCATCACCGAAGGAATCCACTGGTAGGAGTGTGGAAGCTAGTCGCTATTAAGAAAGAAAACAGATAGAAAGATCGTTCTTTCCCTCCAGGAACAAACACTACAATTGTGTGCAAGTGACTGGCCAATCAGAAGTCTGCGTCCTTAGGCGAAAATGATTGATCCGAGGGGGAGACTTTGACCTAAAAGAGCACTTACAGCCTTTCTGGGAGATTGACACAGAGCTTGTGGGGGAAGGCTTCCAGAAGGGGGCCGCTGTCTTAGCTGGAGCCTTAGAGAGAGGAATCTTGTAACCTCTTCTCCCAAACACAGGCCATCGGTACTTTCCAGCAAAAAGCTTTGATATTTATTTTATTTCCATTAGAGGTAAATTCCAGTGATTAATAAAGCCTTAAACTAAAATCCCCAAAGAAACAAACACAACCACGGAAAAGGAACCCTACTAAAGCCCTCCTCCCAAGTCTTTCCACAAATAATCTCTCACGGTTTAATTGGCCCTTTTAGGTAAAACCTCTCACGGTTGCAGCAGAAATTGGTTCTTTTTACTTCACAGAGTGCTCAGGGCTGATTGCCTTTGAGGGCTGAGACCCTGAGGGCAGATTGTAGAGCGAGCCCTTTTACTGCCCCCCTGTCCGGGAAAGCCGAGCAGGGCCGGGAATCCCGGGAGGCGGGGTAGGAAAGCCTCTGGACGCCCACCTTCCTCAGGACTCACCGAGAAGCCTTGGTGATCCTCCTGGTCTCCAGGCCCATGTGTCTCTCCTGGGTGGCCAGGATGCTGACGGCGGATTACCAGGAAATGCTCCGATTTGTAGGATAATCCAGCAATAAATTTCCTCCTTGGAAACAAGAGACGACCCGTGCAGGCTTATTTACTAATTTATTTTTAAAGAGGTAACGCAGGAGTTTGATTCTGGGCGTGCTGAACTCAGGACATCTCAAGGACATCCAAGGTCACAGAGAGTCTGGCCGGAAGTACATGTTTGCGAGTGATGGGTGTGTGAGGGGCATTGGGGGGGGGCACTGACTGGTGGGGGGGAGGGAAGTCCTGCTCCCCCTGACCTTGCCACAGGCACATCTCCTTCGGCAGGTGAGCTGGGCAGAGTCCCAGGATGTCCTCTTGGGGAGTCATCAGCTGCTTTTCTGGCTTCCCTGGAAATGGCTTCCAGCTCCCCCCCACCCCCACCTTCCCCAGGCTGCACTGCGCTTCTGTCTCTTGTAAGGGAGTCTGTCCCAATATCAGGGACTGTGCTGGAAGGAGATGAGGTGCATCAGTGGCTGTGATGGTTAATTTTATATGTCAACTTGACTGGGCTCAGGGATGCCCAAATAGCTGATGACACATCATTTCTGGGTGTGTCTGTGGGGGTGTTTCTGGAAGAGAATTGCCTTTGATTCAGAAGACTGAGTAACATGGATATCCCTCCCCAACGTGGGTGGGCATAATGCAATCTATCGAAGGCCGAAATAGAACAGAAAGGCCGAGGGTGAATTCTCTTCGCTCCTCTTGAGTTGGGAAGTCTATCCTTTCCTTCACTTCTGTTTCTCAAGCTTCCGCGGCCCTGAACTGGGAGGGACATCATTGGCTCCCCTAGCTTTCAGGCCTTGGGACTTGGTCTGCATCACACTCCCGCCTCTCCTGCTTTCCCTGCGAGCAGAGGGCGGGTCCTGCTGTATCTCAGGCTCCGTGACAGTGCGAGCCCACTCCCAGGTATATGCTCTGGGTTTTCTTTCTCTGGAGAGCCCGGGCGAGTACAGATTCTACTGCCCAGAGTGGTTCTAGAGGGACAAAATTTGAAGGATGAGCTTCCTGAATTGTTTCTGGAGTTTCCAGAATTGGGTCTCTAATCGGATTAGATTCAAAGATGCGAATGACACTTTCGGGCAGCAGAGGGAACGCGATTGTCCGTGGGGTGACCTGTTCACCGTGAGAGACAACGTATCCGGACACTCCTGATCAGCCACTTAGAAGACGTAAGGAGCTAAGCAACTCCGGACATGATGCCGTTGAAAGTTTCTTTGGAAAACGAAGGTGTACAAGGACGTCGGTGGGTTGCTCGTAACGTTGCTGGACCAAGTGGTGAGAGACGGATGAGCGCAGAGATCCAGTTCCCAGCTCAGGGGCCACAGCAGTGACCTGGGAGCTTCTAGGGGTGCTGCAGAGCCGAAGTCTCAGCACAGCAATGCACAAAGCAAGTTGAACTCCCAACAGTTTCTACTGTTATGTGAGGGCATTGCCTGGGCACGAACGGAATCCACAAGGTTGGGAGGGGGACGCATGGGAAGGTCTCAGTGAAGTTCGGGACATTGAGCCCCCGAATTCTGATGAGTCTTCGCCAGGGTAAGAGGTCTCCCCACCCCCAGCGGAGGTGGCCTCTCCCTACCATCCCCGGTGACAAAGCTGCTCTCCCCGCAGTGGTTTTAGCCTCCCCACCACCAGCTGACGGGATTAACCCTGCGTCGCATGAAGAAACGGTAACGACTCCCTGGCCATCTGCAGATGCGGCACAAGACCATGCGGATTCTCCTCTGGACCCGTCCCTACCACCCCTCCGCTTCTACACCTAGAACTAGGGTCCTTGCCCAACAGGCCCTGAACGGTCAGGTTCATGACGAGGTGGGTTACACTCTGAAAGAACGGCTTGAGTTTTCTCATTCATAAAAGCTGAATCTTATACATGTGTGAGAATGCTAGTAAGGGGTAATGGTGGAACGTCAAGTTGGGGCAGGCTGAATTTATTGATATGGGTCCACAAAGCAGACCTTCTGCATTTAATGTTGTAGCTCGGAGAGTTAGAAAGGGCTCTAACAGTGCGGTTGGTTGGTGGCTGAAACATAGACCTAAGATGGACTGCTCTGAGCAAATCGGAAGTGCCCCAAATCTTGGATTCAGAGGTGCAGGAGACTGGGGTGTTAGAGTAGACTTGTCATTTAAGACCTTAATGTTGTGCCTTATGGCAGAAGCCACTATCATCCAATGAAAACTTAAATGCAGTGGGACTAATTGGATCTTGAGGTGACAGGGGCCAAACAACAGCACCCAATCCCCCAAGGCAAGGTGGGCATGGTGATATCACGAACAGCAGAGTCAGGGCATCGATTGGAAGAGTCTGACCCACACAGACCACTGGGGTTGACTCGTTAATCATGGTGTCCCTCAAAGTACGGTAGATAGGAAGCCTATTAAAACTTGATCTGTATAAGCAGGAAAGTTCTGGGTCAAGTGAACAAAAGTCTAACTCAAATCATAAAACAGAGACATAGTCCCTCAACCGAGTCCCAGACTGGAGCCTGTTTACAGACCCAGAGCTGCTCAAGTGAAGGGGAGGCCGGGCTCCCTCTTGACGGGGACCCAGTACCGAACATCTACAGTGTGAGTTTTTCTTCCAGCCTTCCCCCAAGGGACCTAGAGCCTTTCACCACAGTCACTGTGGAAAAGGAAGCAATCAGACATTCTGCCAACGACTGGACACTGGCTCCGAAATGACACTGACTCCAGGAGAACAAAGTATCACTGCGGCCCTCCAGGTTAAGGAAGGGCCTTGGAGGTCAGGTAAGCACCAGATGTTCAGCTCAGGCCTGTCCCCCAGTGGGTGCAGAGGGTCCCCAAACCCATCCTGCGACTCCTCCCCAGCTCCAGAATGCACAAGTAGGATGGACGTACCTGGCAGGTGGCAGAATCCTCACAGTGGTTCTCTGGCCAGCAGATTGAGGACTGTCACCTGGGAAACGTCACCCGGGGCAGGTCACTTCGTCTCCCTGAGCTTCAGTTTCCCATCCATGCAGTTACGAACCGGACCCGCTGATCACCTGAAACACATTTCACTGTGATATTCATTCTCTGTCAATTCCATTTGGCTAAAACCTGGCAAGTTGATGCATGTACTTGAAGCCTATGGCTGAATCCTAAAACATGATGGTAAACAACATCTGGCCCCAATCTTCAGAAACTTCTAGAGACCCCACCTCCTTCTCTGTACCCAGGAGGAAGGGAGGGCCTGGATTCAGTGCTCTCTGCTCACCAACCCATTATGGTCAATCATTAGGATGGACTTGCCATAAATTAAGAAAGAGAGGGGATGATGTTCAGATAGTAATGGAATCCTGAATTAGCCACTGGAATAGTTTGTGTCAGGTGATTTAATGTAAGGTGAGGGCTTCTGAAAGGGAAGGGTTGTTGAGAGAAGACGGATCCCCTTAGGGATGCTTGATCCAACCCTCTGTCTAGCTACCCTGGGTCGTGGAAGAAAGGATGGCCTACTCAACATTTAGTGAGCATCTACTGTGTCCCGAGGACTGACTTTATGACACCAAACATCGCGGCCAAAAAAAATCTTTCTGCAAGAGAAGGCAAAGTCCCCACACCCAATTTTGCCACTTGGGAGGTGGGTGAATATGGGGCAAAGGTTTCTTAAACTCTCCAACCCCGTTAGCAGACCTATCATCATGGGGATGATAGCCTTGTCCCCCTCCTAGCGGTGAGATAAGGTCTAGGGAAGGCAGTGGTTAGAGCGACGAGCTCTCTAGAAAGCTCTCTGTAACCGGTTATTCCTGTTGCTCGTCACACGAACCAGGCAGAAAGTTCTGGGCTTTGCTTCTGCTGTTGGGTGGTGCCTCCTTACGTCATCGCAAGGCCGTCTGGCCCAGCTCCGCTGCTTGACAGATGGGAGAAAGGTCTTGCTCAAGGTCATACCACGTATGATATTTGGCCGTAAAAATTAATGGATGCCAAGCTCACATATGCCCTTGGGAACACCTATAAATCTTTTTTTATTTGCTTTACTATAGATTATCTCATTTGCTCCGCGTAACAAACCTGAGCGGTAGGTGTTACTATTGTTGCCTTGGCGCAGATGAGGGAATGTGCAGAGAAGGCCCTGGAAGGTGGCCTCGCCCTCGCCTCCAGCTTTCTGCATCCTCTCCAAGGTGCCGCTGCGGGTGAGGTTTTCATCATGCGGCCTGGGAAGCTGAGGCTCGGAGAGATTAAGCAGGTTGCCTCAAGTTTTAGGGAGAATACAAGGCAGAGAGGGGATTCAAAGCATGGTTCGAATTCCCAAACCCGTGGTCTTGCCCCTTATCGATGTAGCAGGAGGACCAAGAGTTCGTGTCCTGGAAACGGATGCAACCTTGTCCTCACCAACTGAGAATGGCAACCGCCAGCACCGTGCGACCGTCCCGCGCCCCGCCTCCGTTCCGTCAGCCAGGTCTGCATGATTTTCCTCCCAAACACGTGACATTATATATTTTGTGTATTGTCTTCATCCTCTTGACTAGAACATCAGCTTTGTGAAGGCAGATTTCCCCCTCCCCCACCGGCCCCGTTTTATCCCTTC
>PJEM01000766.1:53334-87911 GCA_004023845.1 Helogale parvula
GCCCTTGTATGGTGGATGAAGAGGAGTTAACGCATACAAAGGGCTTAAAACAGGGTCAGAACACAGTAGGTGCTCAAACATTATTTACTATTACGTAATACATTGCACGATGATACTGCAGAGACACCAACTATCCCTTACTGATGGTCTACCGCGTCAATATTTGACACATATTATCTAATCGACACTGGCGACAACCATCGCTTTGTAGATGAGGAAACGGAGGCATTAAAAGGTGGTGCATTTTGCCCTCGTGATCTTAACCAGCGTCCAGAGCGGGCATCCTCCTGGTACCCAACAAAGACAACCTCTTCAGCTTTCCTGCTATGGGAAGAAGTTCCCATTCGTTAAAGTCAAAAGCTTTACAGAATCAGCGCTGGTTTGCAAAATGCCTCGTTGACATTCTCCCTTAATTAATGCCAGTCTTAATGTAAAGCCACATTAATAGGACTATTGTATCCGGAGGTCCTGGGCAATGCAATGCCCAGGACAATCTATTTATAGCTGAAGTATTTAAAAGTTTCCCTATAACTACCTTACCCTCTCCCCTCAGCCCCTAAAAAAACATCAGTTTATACTAAATGCTGTTGCAAAATCAGATTTATCACCCAAGGGATTAAGAAAAACGAAGGACCAATTTAATGACAAGATTTAGTTCTTTATCTTCTAGCATGTAAATTATAGATTGTCATAAATTTTTCATTCTTTGGGTGCCCACTACCTAATTCCTGCAGAAAAAAAAACAACAACCCAGAAGCCTGCATTACAAAGAGCAAGTGTCTCCTCTCTGGGCACCGGAGCCATCTCCTCTGCCTTCTGACCGACGATAATCTGTCAAAATGAAAAATTAATGGCCGCTCCCTTAATTCATCATTGCCTGCCTCTGTTCTATTAATGCCTTCCCCTTCTTCCTCCCTCTGCCTCCCACTCTCCCCTCCGCCTCCACTCACCCCCATGGCGTGACTCCATTCACCAGCAATGAATTGGAGGCAGAGAACCGGGCTGGTGGTGGGAACAGAAAAGAGCAAATCAGATCCACTGACCTCCGGCCCCACGGAACATCTGTGAAGTGAGAAAGGAATAGCACTGCTTTACTCATTAGGTACAGCAGGCTCCATGACCTAGAGGCAGACACAGTATGTGGGCACCACCGAAGGCATCTTGGATGCTCTGTTCCCTGTAAGGCCTGTTGTGGGCACTGGGGATGGGGGTGGAGGGTTTAAGTTGCGTTGTGTCTCCGTACCGTCAGATTCCCTGTCCGAATGATGAGTCTGGAATATGAAAGGGAAATGTATAAGCCGTTAGATCCAACGTGCCTGTTGTACAGATGAGAAGACTTTCAGAGGAGATGGGGCTTTGCTAAAGGTCACGTGACCAATGAGATGGCAGCACCCCGAAGTATGGGTGTTCAAGCCAGCCGGGCCACCGGGTCACCCAGTCCGCCTTTCCTCTGTTCTAGACAGTCATCTCCCTTTTCTAATTCCCTTCAAGACTCACTTGTCCAAACTCCCACTCAATTTCCCTGAGTCTCCGTAGAAACCATGTCTCATTGTCATAACTTCACCGTAAGAACCATTCCCGTCACTTTCTGGACGGACGCTGGGTTTGGTTGCACATCTCTGCTCACTCTGAAATCAGACTTGCCCGTACGGCGTGCTTGGCCAGTGAAACATGAGCGGAATCGCTCGTTTTCCTTTCCCACTGTAAGGGTAACCGTTTGCGATCAGTGGAGGTGGGCCGCCATCAGCCTGAATCTCGAAAGCTACACCAAGGACACCCTGGCTGACGCGGTCACTGTATGCAGCATGAGTCAGAGGCAGGTTTGTTGTGTGAAGCCACCGAGATACTGGGGCAGTCCCCCCTCCCCCAGCTAAATTTCACTTATTCTGACTCAGATACATGGATAAAACAGGTTAGCAGCCTCTTCCTTCCCCGGCTTCCTGCAAATATATTTACATCAGTATCCATCCTCACGTCATTTCCTGCAGGCTCAGTAAACGGGGTATCTCTTCTGTGAGACACAATATCTTCCCCACTGTAATTAGGCTTCTCCCACCCAGGGCTTCCCTCCATGATGCTCAGTGACACCTGCTTTGGAAGATCCAGGGTATGTGCCACACCAGATGTTGGCGGTGAGTCTGACACTGCCCATTTCATCTCCTTCTGGAAATACCACGCGCCTTGGCGTCCATGACTTCTCCTGCACTTGGGTTTGTGCACGCCTCTGGCCAGTTCTCTCCTGTCTCCTTGGATATGTGTTTTCTTCAGCCTCTATGTGTGTTCCTCCGCGTTCTATTCTCCTTGTGTGTTCTTACTCGTGTTACACCTTTCTCCTGGCGTTGACTATGACTCCTAGATCTTACCTCTAGCCTGTGTGCTCTTCCCAAAGCCCTAGACGCCTATTGCCAACTGCCTACTGGCCCCCTCCAGCTGATGTCTGTATATTTGGTGACCTCAGCATGTGCGAAATTCATCGTACTCTCCCAGAACTTATTTTTCCTTTCTTCCCCCTCCACTTCCTAGTTGGTAACATTAACACTGGTATCTAACCCCTCCCTTGTTCCAGAATCTCAATATCTTTCTCATATATTCTCTTCTTCCCCAGAGGATGAACAGGACAGAGGGGTCAAAGATGGACTCCAGCTGTCCAGCAGATCAAGCTGCTCTTATTTTCTTGTTGAAAGGTAAGAAACGACTTATTGATCAAGGGAAGAGAAACTTCCCCAAGAAAGGGGGGTTTGTGTGTGTATGTGTGTTCAGCTCTTGCTTTCTGAGGCTGCAAACTTGACTAGGTGGATTTGGGGAGATCCCCATGCCCATCCAGGCCTGTGAGATCATGGCCTGAGCCAAAATCAAGAATCAGACCTTAACCCACTGAGCCACCCAGATGCCCCTACTGTATAGGTTTTCATATGGTAGAGAGAAAGGTGGGGGGTCAAGAGACCAGATAGGGGGACAGAGGCACTGAGGGAGATGGTGCGGTTTGATGTGACTATAGTCTGTCATTCCCACACCTCCAGACACTGCACTTCTTTCCCTATAACACCCCTATCTCCTTGCCTGCCTTCCATTTTAGTTCGAAAAAACCTCAGGCAGCCAACTGAGAGGCAGTGTAACACTCAAGGCTTTGGAGATACACGTGGTCTGGATTTACGTCCTGGTCCCACCAGGTACGAGCTGTGTGACTTTAGGAAACTTACTGTACCTCTCTGAGCCTCAGGGTCATTCATAGCAGCTCTTTGGCTCAACCTAAGTCCCAGTTTCCCTCATCTGGGGCATCAGCGGTTCTCCACAACATGTTTCCACTTCTTCATTTAAGGCTGTTCACCCTCTCAGGCAGCCTGCGTGCCACCCTCACCCCTATCCAACCCTCCCCCCCCGTTTTATCTGTCACCTGTGACTCTCCTTTATGGATGCCACCCCAGGAGCACTGTCCTTCTTTTATACCTTTAGCCCAGGAACATGGAATCAGAGGAAGACTAGAGAATGCGGAATGTGAATGCAGCGTACCTGTGTGACATTGGGCAGATCAAGGGTCCCAGCTGGACCCGGACTGAACTTGTTCAGGGGGACAGACGACAGATCTAAGTTAAAAGTGAGGAATACCCTTTTCTCAGGTTCTTCTAAGTATTGAGGGAAATAAGATGCATGTTTTGGGCTTCATCCATCTGTGGGTACAGAACTCACGCTGAAGTAAACTCTGACTTCTTGGCTATAGGCAGACCAACCCTCCCCAAATAATTTCATGAATCCTCGTGGTGTCCATGCATGTGCTCAAATCAGACTTGTTTTTCCTCCGTGCTGGCCCATGCAGAGTGGGACGGAATAGTCCATGGTCTCAAGTACTGCTTTCTACTGTCTTTGTTTCAGAAGAGATGGAACTCTGTCATTCCTTCAAGCGGCTGAGCCCGGAAATGCCACTTCCATGTCCAAAGGTCCGAGTCAAAAGTCTTGAAAGGTGAGAGCATCCTTCGAGGTCCTTTGGTGCCTTGTTTAGTCAGATGGCCCCACAGCTTGGTTGCTTGAGCCCCATGTGTCACAAGGGTGGATGATAAAATGTTTCCAGACTCTTCCAGGAATCCGTCCATCACTTTGATCCCAAGAGCTCACTGAGGTGCCACACGGAGGCTGGGGCTCAGGTGCGGTGGCATGAGAGCCCAGCCAGCCAGTGTTGGTGGTTCTGAAGTGCCCGCCTTGCTGTATCAATGAAGACCGGACACGGCACATCAGGACTTGCCGTTGTGGTGTTCTTTCTCCCCTCCATCCACCTCACCAGCGAACCTTCCCCTCTCACTTGAATAAAACAACATCAACTCGGCCGGCTTCGTCCCTCCATAAATCGCCGTTTGCACAAGTGTCTGCTCACTTTGCGTTACTGGAATATTCTGGGGGAATTAATGATACTGTGGAGTGGCGACTATGAAGATTTATGTGAGGATCCAGGGAGGTTTGCTTTCTTCCTTTCTATTTTTTTTCCTCCCCTTAAAGTAATAATAAAGATTACAAAAGAGAAATAAGCAGGGAAAGTTAATTTGAAATGAATCTTTAATCAGATTTCATCTGTTGGAAGCAAACGTCTCCTTTGTCTGAGCGCGGCTGCTGAGGCGGAGCTCGGAGACACCATTTTGTAGATGTATCTGCAAAGTCAAAGCCATTCTGACAGAAATCAAATGAGAAGTAATTTCTCCCTGAAGGAATTCTGTTGTAGCTAATGACGGCTCGAGTGCTCCTGTTGAAATGGCATAATGGGGGTTTTTAATTACGATTCATACTGTCCGGTTTAATGGCAAGACTTTTACTTATTTATTTTTTTCCCTGAGCCTCAGAAGCTCATTTGTTGAGTACGCACCGCCAAACGGACCGTTTACCCCAAGGTGAAGGCGGGAGTTAACTACCCAAAGCTGACCCGGGCCCAAATTTCCCCTTAATGGAAGAGGAGCGGGAGGCTGACCCGGCCGACGGGACGCAGGGTCAGGCTGGAGCTGGGAGTTTATTCCTCAAGGCCACTGGAGGGGCACTAATTAGAAGAACAAGCTGAACTAATGGAATAAGAGATCCGAGATCAAGAATCTGAAAATGAACCTGAAGTGGCCGTAAGGACCGTGGTTTGCACCAGGTCCCTCGCCGTGCAAACAGCAAAGGAGGCACCGGTAGGGAGGAGAGGAAAAGGCACCTGCACTAGCTCTGTGCAGCGCCGGCCGCAGCATGTAACAGCCTGGACCCGTGGTCTCGATGCCTCAGATGGACAGAGAAACTGGGCATCGCAGAGAGATGCGCAGGCCCGAGCTGGAATCCGTTCCCTGCCTCTCCCCGCTCGCGGTGTCACCCTAGGTCTCTGAGTGCCCGCCGCAACCTGGAGAAGCCAGGGCTGCAGCAAACACTAAGAATCACGCAGTGTGCTGTGTTCAACTAGGACGTGTGTACAGTGCCCAGGCCTAGCTCTGTCCCCCATTTCCTCTCAGAAAGCAGACGTCACGTTAGGGTCTCTTGGCTTTGAATGGCTGGACATCTACATGATGACTTTGCTTTGTATCTTGGCTGCCTTATCAATTGTATTCAAGTATTCTTTTTTTTTTTTTAACATTTATTTGTTTTTTGAGAGAGCGAGCAACAGAGCACGAGTGGGGGAGGGGCAGAGAGAGAGACGGAAACACAGAATCCGAAGCAGGCTCCAGGCTCTGAGCTGTCAGCACAGAGCCTGATATGGGGCTCGATCCTATGGACTGTGAGATCATGACCTGAGTCGAAGTTGGACGCTCAAGCTACTGAGTCACCGGGCACCCCGGGATCCAAGCATTTTGATATGTGTCTGTCATTTTGGGGGCAGAGACTCACACCTCTTTTGCGAGTGTCTGACTTTAGGTGGTAGTTTGGATGCCGGGAGCATCAGGAATTTATATCTCTGATCCAAACAGAAGCAACTTCTCCGAAATTCTTGAAAAAGACACAGAGCGGATCCCAAGCCACCTCTCCCCAGGGTCCAGGGCAGCCTGGCTGTACTCCTGCACTTCAGAACCGCTGAGATGCGATCTCTGACTTACGCTGTAGCAGTGATATAACCCTTGACCACCTTAGATGACGCTGCATTCCTATGCTCCCCGCCCCCTTTCCTCTTCTCCAGTAACCATCTGCTGGGAGAGGAGCGTAAGCAGGTACGCAGCTGGGGCTCTGCTGTGCCGGGCTGAGCTTCTGGAACACGGGCTATTTCATCTCATCTATTTAATGGTTATCCGTAGTCTCCTTCTCCCAAGTCACTATGCCTGGAACCCTTAAGAATTAGACTTTGTTCACAGGGGCGCCTGGGTGGCTCAGTCGGTTAAACATCCAACTTTGGCTTAGGCCATGATAATCGCGGCTTGGGGGTTCGACAGCTCAGAGCCTGGAGCCTGCCTCGGATCTTGGGTCTCCTTCTCTCTCTGCCCCTCCCCCGCTTGCACTCTGTCTCTCTCTGTCTCTCAACAATAAACAAATGTTAAAAAGAGACTGTTCACAACCCTGCCTTACAGGCAGTGCAAGTACTGCTGCCTGACCATCAGTTCCACTCATTTTCTGGCTCTGTGGCTTTGGCTGACTCAGTTTACCTCCACAAGTCCTACTTTCCTCATCTGTGTGATGGAGATCAGAGTCCTTGTTTCCACCTCACCGGGTTTCTGGGAGAGTCCTATGAGCTAGCGAAACCCAATTAAACATTTTACAGTTCAATAGCTCTATGAGAGATGATTGGGTATAATTAAAGTACAATTGATGGTACTGAGTTAATGAAGTTGCCCTCTCCTAGGACCAAAGCCTTCCCGGTGGAACAACTTATAATTATCAACTTACTCTGTATGATAATTTAATCCATAACTTCTTTTTTTATATACATACCTTGAGGACTGGGCCTGTGCGTGTTTGGGGGCCTCCCACATGGTGCAGTACTAAATGGAGGTTGGGTGAGGGTGATGGCTAATTTATGTGTCACCTTGACTGGGCCACAAGGTGCCCAGACATTTGGTCAAACATTGTTCTGGATGTGTCTTCGAGGGTGTTTCTGGATGAGAGTAACATGTGACTTGACAGACCAAGTGGAGTGGATTGTCCCTCCCCCCACGTGGGTGGGCCTTACTCAATCAGTTGGAGGCTTGAACAGAATAAAAGTTGAGTAAGAAAGAAGTCTCTCTCTCTGCCTGACTATCTTCGAGCTGGGACCCTGGTCTCCTACTTTTGGACTCAGTCTTAAGAGCTCTCTCGGCTCTCTTGCGGATCTTCTTAACCTCCATAATTGGGTCAGCCAATTCCTTATAGTAAATTTCTTTTTGTATGGCTTTCTCTTTATATTATCCATATCATTTTATATATACTATATATAGTGATATTTGCTATAATAAATATATATACATTATATATACATATGTATCTGTCCATATTATATATAGTGACATTTACTGTTGTGAATATATATACACACATGCCTATCCATGCTTTTACATATATGTTATGGATGGTAATATTTACTACAATGAATATATATATACATTATTTTTATTTATCTATTCATATCTTTACATATATTATCTATGGTGATACTATAATGAATCTATATGATATACATTCCTCTGTGTGTGTGTGTGTGTGTGTGTGTGTGTGTGTGTACCTCCCATGTTTTCTGGGAAACCTAGGTGAACACAGTGACTACTGGTGCTTCCAGCATGACAGCCATGGCAATGGTAAGAAATAGACTCCAGATGTATGTGCAGGATATGCCCATAGGACTTCCTAGCACACTGGATACAGGATGGGAAAGACAAAGAGGCACCAATGAGGATTCCAAGGCTTTTGTCCCTGACAACCAAGAAGTTTGAATTTTGTTCACAGATGGGGACGTCTGTAGAGGGAACAGGTTTTGAAAGGAAGATTAAACATTTCGTTTTGAGCTTAATGCTAAGGATGTAATTACAGAATAGGTTGTAGGAGTCCAGGAGGTCTAGAGAAACCATCTAACCCAACAGTCTCAATAAATGGCCGTCTAGTTTCTGCTTAAACACCACCAGTGACGAGGAGCTCACTACTTTCTGAAGAAGTTCGTTCCACTGTTTAGACAGCTCTGGCGCTGGAATCTCGTACTCCGGGAGTCTGGCTGTCTTCTCCCAGGCATTTACGTATTTGAAACTGCCAATTATGCATCACTGAATTACTTCTTTTCCCTGAGAAACACACGCAATTCCTCTCTGGCCATTCCTCACATGGTCTGAGTATCAGTCATTCACACTTTAGTGTGTGAAAGACACTTCTCCCAGGGGATTTGCACTGAGAACTGGCCTGGCATAGCACACATATCTGATCTGGGTACAGTTGAGTACGGTTAGGAATATGACCAGATGTCAACCAACCCTGAGAGATGAGATGATAGAAGAAAAATGTGGCCCATGGAACTGGGAAGGCTAAAACTTAGGGGTCAAGTGTGGGGAGAATGTAGAACAATCATGGTGGGAGTTTGGTCTGTCTTGTATGGGGTGCTGTACACAGTGCTTGTCGAGTTTCTGAGTGGGCAAATCGGTGTATTTATGGGGTAGGAAATGATCATGCTCTGCCTTCTGAGCCCAAAGAGCCTTTCCTTTTTTCTCTTTGTAAAGATTTTGTTTTTAAGTAATCTCCACGCCCAACATGGGGCTCGAACTCACAACCCTGAGGTTAAGAGTCACATGCTCTCTGACTGAGCCCGCCGGCCGCCTTGCAGGGAGCCCTCCCCGACCTCCAGCCACAGGTCAGTTCCTCTTTTTGTAAGTTCTCATGTTCCCTTGGAAGCATTTTCCATAGTTGCAATCTTATCAACATCATTTGATTCTTTGCTTTCCCTTCCCATTAACCACGGGCTCCATGAGGTTGAGGCCATCCTTGGATTTGCTCTCCAATGCGCCTCCACTGTGCGCGCAGAGGCTGGAATGCAGGAAGCGCTCAAAAATACCTACTAAATGGACAAATGGTCCAATCCTTTGACCAGTCCTTAAATATTAAGGATTAATTTTTAGTGATTGTTGAAGCTTGGATCTTGTTTAAAATTAAAAAAAAATATTTATTTTTGGAGAGAGAGCGAGTGAGCAGGGGAGGGGCAGATAGAGAGGGAGACACAGAATCTGAAGCAGGTTCCAGGTTCTGAGCTGATAGCACAGAGCCCAATATGGGGCTCGAACTCACGACCTCGAGATCATGACCTGAGCTGAAGTCAGAAGCTTATGCAACTGAGCCACCCAGGCACCCCTACTGTTTACTTTTCTATGTGACCCTGGCATGTTTCCTCATCTCTGGGCCTCAGTTTCCTCATCTGTACTACAAAAAGGGCCGGAAGAGATGATCTAACAGGGACCTTCCTGCGTTAATAGCCAATGATTCAACCCGCTCCACACATTTTAACTTTTGCTGCACCACGGCTGGGTGGCCAACGGACTCACAGAGTGGCCTGAGAGGAAGTCCTTCAAAGTTGCGTGAACCCCACTTGGCTTCCAGAAAGCCGTGATGAAGAGATTTCAACAGAGAGGCCTGAGCCTTGGGGACAGCCGTGCTACAACGGAGGGATCAATGTCTGGCTGCTGCTGTGGATGGCCAGGGGAAAAAGAGGTGTCAGCAGAGGTTCCGGATTCGGTGTGAGACGACAGGCCGTGGGTCTTTGTAATCAGCCAGGAAGAAGTGCCCGTGGAGCCCATCCTGGGGAGCAGGTGGGGAAGAGGGTGTAATCAGGGAGTGGCATCCGACGCAGAGGCTGCCTGAGCCAGAGCGCTGGACAGGAGGACCCGCTCATCGAGCCTCGCCTCAGTTGGTGCTGGGCGTCTGGGCGATCCTGGCTCACGCAGTTCTCTTAAGGGCCTGGGGAAGATGGAACTCTTCCTTGTAGACAGAGACACTGAAATACACGGAGGATAAGATATTGGCCAATAGGCTAAGCTGGTGGAACAAGAAGATCCCCGCGTTCGGAACCCGGAATTAGGTAAGTTCTTAAATAGCTTAAAGAACAAAGAAGTTGCTTCTCTCTGCTGGAAGAGTCCAGGGTGACTGTTCCAGGCAAGTGGGTAGCTCTGCTCCGCGGGGTCGTTCGTGGTCTCAAGCTCTTCACTGACTGGTGACTGTGGTGCCACTCCCTGGGGCCCTCGTGTTGTTCCCAGGAAGCAGGGAATTGTACGTACAGGAAGGTCACTCATGCAGAGTTTTCCTGCACAAAGGAAAGGGGGGTGCCAGGGCTCCACAGGCAGATCCAGAGTCCAAAGCCATGTGCTTTTTCCCCTCGGCTCCCTCTGAGCTGTTGAGTGTCAGCACCCGCTGTCCCCAGAGCCCACAGAGGACCCTGCAAACATGCCTGCGTCAGAGCGCCCCAGGACACCCCCTCATCCTCTTAAACTGCACTTTCCCCAGCCTTTGCATGACCAGCCTCTTCCTCCCCTGTGGTCCCAAGTCACATGCCATCTCCCAGAGCCAGGGCCGCTCCGGGCCCAGGCTCACCCCGGAGTTTTCCGCCCCAGCCATGTAGGACCCCTCAGTTGAGACCAGGGCACTGCCCAAGATGGTCTTCTGGCTCGATTTCCTCCCTGGGCTCGGGGAGGCCCAAGAGAGGAGGTGAAGAGTGCGGATATTGTTAGAGAAGAGAAGGAAAAGCAAGGGGCCGCTGGCTGGGAGCAGCTCTGCCGCCATCGATTGGGTAATTGGGAGCCCTCGGGTGTGAATCCTCATTAAGGCCAAGGGGTATGAATCATTTTCTAATGACACCTCTTCGATCCCAGCGGCTCAGCGGGCAAGCTGCCCCCACGCTTGGGCTGCGAGTCGGGAGAGCCGGCGGGGGCCGCAGCCGGGCCGCCGGCCATATGTTGTTTCTTACAATTAGCAGGTGCTGGGGTGTGGGCTGGGCACCCGGAGGGCGAGGTGGCTGCCAGGGACACTCTCCAGAGCTGTGCCCAGCAGCTCGGGAAGAGGAAGAAGGTGGTGGTTGGCGGTGGCGTGCATAATGTGGGGTCAGGAGGGAGACATCTGTCTGTAGACAGTTTTATTTCAATAGTTTTACTGTATTTCTGACTTATTACTGCGAATTGATGGATTTTCGTTACCAGAATTGTAGTCGTTCTGGCTGGTCTACAGATGAAGATATTTGGGAGACCTCTTGGTGTCTCTAATCACCCTGTGACAAGGACTGTAAACATATTAGCTCTTTTCTGAGGAATCAGTCATTAATGGTATGGGTGATATAATTCTTTCCCCTAGTTTTTGCTTACAGATTGTCCTTAAAAAATTTTTTTTTCAATGTTTTTTATTTATTTTTGAAAGACAGAGAGAGACACTGTGAGCAAGGGAGGGTCAGAGAGAGAGAGAGAGGAAGACACAGAGTCTGAAGCAGGCTCCAGGCTCTGAGCTAGCTGTCAGCACAGAGCCTGATGCGGGGCTCGAACCCATGAACCGTGAGATCATGATCTGAGCTGAAGCCAGACGCTTAACCAACTGAGCCACCCAGGCGCCCCTACAGATTGTTCTTTTGATGAAAAGGTTGCAGACAGTGAAATAAAGCAAATCTTAAGTGTGCATTAGGCGCATTTAAAAAAGTGCTTTATTTATTTTTGAGGGAGAGAGAGAGAGAGAGAATGTAAGCAGGGGAGGGGCAGAGAGACAGAAGGAGACGGAGACTCCCAGCAGGCTCCACACCGTCAGTGTGCAGTTGACGCGGGGCCAGAATTTACAAACCGCAAGATTGTGACCTGAGCTGAAACCAAGAGTCAGATGCTTAACTGAGTGAACCACCAGGCGCCCAGGCGGCACATTTTAAAGACGCGTCCATGCTGTTCCCTGTGGTAGCGGGTTATCCGTCTTATTGGCTGCAGGGTGCTTGGATATTCTTCTGCTGATGAATGCCCCGCCTCTATCAGCTGTTATGAATAGAGCTATTGCTGCACACATTTTCTGCACAAGTCCTTCAGTGAACGTGTGTTTTCCTGGGTGCGCATTTTGAGATGGACTTGTCGGATCAAAAGGCAAAGAGGTGTCTACTTTTATGAGAAACAGCCAGACGTTTTTCCCCTCAAAGGAGTTTTATGAGCGATGTATTTCCAAAGCAACACGGAAGAGTTCCAGTGGCTCCACAATGTCCCTGGGACGTGGGGTTGTCACAGTGGTTTGCTGGAGATTTCGCTCCGCTGGTGGCGGGGCGGTGGCGCTGCACTGTGGTACGCATTTCCCTGACGACTTTTGACGTTGAGCCCTTTCCCATGCTTTTTGGCTGTGTGGATACATGAAGCGGTTTTTAAAATCACTGAACCGTTTTGTTTGTGGTTTTTTTTTTAATCGAGCTTGAAACTGTGCCAGCTCTACTACATGCTGGACCCAAATGAGTGGAAACTAGCTCCAGGGCCCTTTCTCAAAGGCCTTATGCTGATTCAAAAGGACTTTGTGGCAGGAAGTCATGGAGAGGGCGGGACCCCGGCTGACCCGAGCTGGAAGGTTCTATTCGCCCACCGTCCCAGTTCCCCCCATGGAGTCACTGCCAGAACTGAGAGGTGTGGTGGAGACCGTCGCCATGGAGCCCTGTTAGGGCCTCTCTACACAGTTAGGATTCAAGTGGCAGGTGCAGAGATCCTGGTTCGCGCAGCGCCCAGGACGAGCGTTGCTAGTAAGTCCCTTGCTCTCCGACCCTGCCTCCTTCTTGGCTCTCTCCCCGTCTTCCCTGTGTGTGGCCGGGCCGGTCTGCGAACCAACAGCTGGCCGGACTCTAGTGGTTGCAAATATTTCCCAAGGCCCAACTGCACTGTGCGGCCACCCCTATTTTATAGATTAGGAACCTGAGTCTCGGAAATGCGGAGTGATTGGCCCAAGGTCACACCGTGCCCCGGCGGCCCAGCAGGTCTGTCCCCAAGTGCTCGGACGCCCCGTCCAGGCTCCTTCTGCCACCCTGCCTCGCGTGGCTCTGCGAACAAACTCCGTTGTCCCATCTGCCGTGGGAAGGTGCTGATGAAGGGTGAACGTGGGAGCCCCTCTTGTTTTCTGGATTTGTCTGTCTGGAGGCGAGTGGGTTTTGTGATGTGGGGGATTTCCTAAGGGAGGCGAATCTCCATCCAAGGCTGGGGTGGGGGGTGGGGGGTGAAGGGGATGTTCCCCAAATCTCTACGGACCAAATCCAGGCTGGGGCACAGCGTCTCTTATGCTGGTTTGGTTGGAAGAGGTGGGGTTTGCTGCTGACCCAGGGCCCAAGATCTAGTAATTCAGTCTTCCGTCCGTTCAGTGGAGTTTTTGCACACCGCTGTGCACCGGGTGCACGCTGGGCACTGGTGGTGGGGAAGACAGAAAGAAAGGGACCTGACGTCATGAAGCCTCCCTCTAGGGAGGAGCAAGCGGGTGGAACGTGCCGGAAGCTGCTGCCTGGAGACTTGGGGGGCTTCTGGCCCCTCCCCCACCACAGGGACACTGGATGAGAAAGTAGCAGTTAGGGCCACCCTTTCCTGAGCTGACAGCTCCCAGGAGGAGGAGGGAGAGAAGGTGACATCTCAGTGGCATCTGGGTGGCACCTGCTCAGGTGTAATGGCATCTGTTGGCACTTCCTTGTGTGTGTCTGACTTCCCCCTGGGGTACTAGGCCTCGAGGATTCCATGGTGGAGAAAACACAAGCGGTCCAACCCCCCCCCCCCCCGCCCCAGTGTAGCTTGTGACCTTCGGGAGAGAAGCTTGTGACCTTCGGGAGACCATCTATGCACCATCACAGCTGTGACACGAGCCATCAGGATGTACTGCAGGCGTTGCCTCAGGAGTGTCTGGGAAGGCTTCCTGGAGGAGGAAGGAACTGAGCTCAGAAGAAAATGACACCTTCCCGTGGGTCAACGGAGTGAAGAGAGGAGAGAACCTTCCAGGCAGAGGGAATGGCCTGTGCTTCTGTGGCCCGAGGGCTCCCGGTGTATTCAAAGATTTGGCGGAGACCCCAGGTTACTCTTCTCTCTGGCCCCGGACTGGCTCTTAGCAGGCTTCTAATGTTTGTCGGACTGAACTGAGCCCAACTCTCCGCTTCCCTCCTGACAGGAGCACTGAGAGCACCAGGCAGTATGTGACGGATGAGGTGGCCCCGTCTGGGTAAGTCCATTGAACCTTCTCTCATACAACTTGTACCAAGGGAAAATACTGGTGGGCATCCTTTATTGGCACCAGCTCTGGGCCAAAGACCGCGTCCAGTGTTTTTACCATATATTTCAACCCCTGACAGCAGTGCACCCAAGAGCACTGTGCGATCCCGTCTTGCACATCGGGGAGCTGAGATGCAAAGAGGGGAGTTGTGTGCCCAGTGCCACAGGACTGGGTATGGGTAGTGCCAGGAATCCAGTCTGTGTCTCCGAGGCCACGCCCCCTCCCGCCTTCCGCCTGCCCCTCTCTGCGCGCGCCCGGCGTGGGGCGTGGTTCCAGTTAATCTGCTCAAGTTAAATATGGTTTGGATTGCTTGCTAACGGAAGCCGTCCAGCCACAATCTCAGCAAGATCCTTTATGGAGTAACTGACAGCCAGAGATTGCCAATACAAAGCAATTAATATGGAGTAATGATGAGTGATAAGAGATGAACATCTAAAATGAACTCTTCAATGACAATATCATTTTCTTGTCTGCTTCCCTTATGCACACTGACAGGAAGAGAGTTGACATGATAATTTTATAAAACTCTCTGACACTTCCTGTTAACTCCCCTCCATTAGCTTAGTATGGTAATTGGCAGGAACAGACACGCGGGAGCAGAAACGCACTCCAGGAGGAGGAGTGGGGCCTCGGGGCTTCGGAGGGGGACAGGGTGGCCTGGTCTCCCAGGGCTCTGGGCTCCAGAGCAGCGTCGGAAGGGTCCACTCAAAACTGTGTTTCCCGTGGCAAGTCTAGAAACTTGGGGGATGTGGACACTACAATCTTAAAAGCAGAGGGTGGGGGCGGAAATGGACTTTCTCCTCCCACCTTTACGTCCCAGCTCCTAGCTGATACACCTGCCTCCTCCCCTCCGCTCACCTAAACTCTACCCAGCCTTCGACGCCCAGCCAGGGTCCTTCACCACATTCTCACATCTCCTGACTTTGAACATATACTTGGAGGTGGACCGAGTTCATGGACAAACTCTAGTGTGAGAGCAGAGATCTGTGGTTTCTAATTTCCTGGCAACTCCTCTGGCTCAAACTCCTTTGTTTATTTATTAAAAAACGTATATTTAGTTACGTTTTGAGAGAGAGAGAGAGAGAGAGAGAGAGAGAGAGAGAGAGAGAGAGAGAACACGAATGAGTGGGGAAGAGAAAGAGGGAGAGAATTCCAAGCATGCTCTATGCTGTTAGTATGGAGCTGGACGTGTGGCTTGAACTCATGAATGGTGAGATCAGGACCTGAGCTGAAATCAACAGTTAGACTCTCAGCTGACTGAGCCACCCGGGTGCCCCTCAAATGCCTTTGTCTCATGTTGGGAAGTCTGAGCCTAGAGAGGCCGGGGCTTACAGTGAAGGAAACTGAAGTTTGTCGAGTCATTGGAACAGTTTCTTAAGACCTGATGTTTAAAATCTTTGCCTCAGGTCTCCGTGTTGCAAGTGGAAACATCAGTGACAGGGGACGAATTGTGTCCCCAAGTTCATATGTTGTGGCCCCAACCCCAGCGGCTCAGAATGTGCCTCTACTTAGAGACAGAGTCTTTACTGAGGTGATTCCATTAAAATGGGACCATACGAGGTGGGCCCTAATCCAATGACAGGTGTCCTTAGAAGAAGAGGAAATATAGGCCGAGACGCACCCATGGAGGGAAGACTTGGGGAGAAAATGGCTGCCTATAAGCCAAGGAGGGGGTGTGCTGGGACAGACCCTCCTTCACCACCCTCAGAAGGAGCCAACCTTGTCCAGACCTTGATCTCGGACTTCCAGCTTCCAGATGAGTGAGAAAGTCAACTTCTGAGATTGAAGGCGCTCAGCCTGTGGCACGTGACTCCAGCTGCTGGTGCAGAAGCTCGCGATCAGCCAGGGAAGTAGTGATCACACAGCTAATATGACTCCCGGTGCCTGCACCACTGTGAGCAGCGTTACCTCTTCTCGAGGCCGCTCTGTTATACATATGAGCTCGTTTATTAGAAGTCTCTTCCCTCGACCGCAGCCCAGGTGTCCCTGGTCCTTGCGGTGGAACCTTGCAGTGGCCCAGCCGCAGGGGATGAACGTCGAGAGGCAGATTAGGCCAGTCATGGGTTAACGGCTGAGGCTCAGCCTCTGTTTGGGGGAGAAGAGAGGACGGGAGGACTGTTTCAGTCAGTGGCTTGACATTTGAAGAGACTGGATCCCAGCTCAGAACACTGTGATTGCATTTCTGCCACGCTCTGGGGCAGGTGGGTGAGAGACGGCCTTCCTGGGTTTTCCCAGGGCTCCGAACATCGCCAGACGAGCTGGAGACCGCTTCACGTGTGACTGGATCGCGGCTTCCTTCAGGCACTCATTCATCTGTTTGTTGAAATAAACTTGCTTGTTGTATTTTTTTTTTTTTTTGAAATTCTTACTTTACTTTTGAGAGAGACAGAGCACAAGCAGGGGAGGGGCGGAGAGAGAGGGAGACACAGAATCTGAAGCAGGTTCCAGACTGAGCTGTCAGCACAGAGCCCGAGGCGGGGTTTGAACACAAAAACCGTGAGATCATGACCTGGGCTGAAGTTAGATGCTCAACCGGCTGAGCCACCCAGATGCCCCGAAATAAACATTTAGAACCACCACTGTGGTGCAGTGGAAAGAACATGTCTCTGGATTAAAAGCTTAGCTTTGCCATGTGCTGGGAGCATCACCTTGGTTAACTGCTGAGCCTCGGTCGGGGTTGAATGAAGGTGCCCAGCTCCCATTACTGCTCTCTGGCGCCCCAGTAACTCTGAGCTGGGGCCTTAAGGGTGCACAAAGTAGGCAGAGACCTCGCTGACCCGACCAGGTTGAGGCGATCTACTGATGTAATGATCCATTTGGTGGAAATAGATTTATCATTAACAAGGAGTGCATGCCCACCATGTTGTGTATAAATTAAGTTCCCTTCCAGGCTGTGGGATCACCAGCAACTGCTGGAGGTTCTAGAAGGGAGAGCAGGACCTTGCTGACACCCGATGTCAGACTTCCGGGCTCCAGAATGTGAAAAAGCACATTTCTGTGGTTTAAGCCCCAGAGTTTGGCAGCTGGAGGAAACCAACATGCTTCCTCGGGCAACGTCTTCCTAGAGACCTGGTGGAAGCCGGGGCTTGACTTTTGCTCACCTTTTGGGCTCGGGGGTGGGTCTCTTCCTCATCTGCTTCACCACCACCTCAAAAACATCCCGCCACTGAGATCTGCACAGTGTCTAGAGGAGAAGCTTGCAGCGGGCCGCTGTGTTCCTAGGGCTGGATGACAGTCACCATACCTGAGCGACTTTCCCAGGGCTACTTTGTGACGGGGTGTTTGGGATGCGTGAGTGACGTCCTCCACCCGGAGAGCTGCCATAAGGGAAGGGCAGCCCAGCGCTTCCTCGTTGGTTTGGCGTTTTTAATTGATTGACCTTGAAGCAGAGGAAATTTACGCTAAGCCTCCTGTCTCAAAAGCTCACAAAAATCGTCTTTGAGCGTCTGTCTTGGTGTGTGGGGGGGGCTGGGGCTTGTGCTGCTCGTCCAGAGCCTTCCCAGCCTCCAGCGGTCCCGATTCCAGATCATTTGCGGGACAAGGCAAGGTTGTACCTTGTCTCTAGTCTTATTTATTAGCACATTACGACCACTAATCACAATTAAAAATAACGATGCCATCAAGATTATTCAAATCAGAGACAACCAATTTCAACTACCATTAGTTGTAGATGGAATTATGGGTCTTGCTCTGTCTCCTGCACTTTTAAAGGACTCCGTTCTTTCCGTGATTCTGCTATCCCCCATCGGACTCTTGAATTACACCGGGAATTAACTTAATATGTAAAGTCACTTCTAAATGAACCCCGTTCTGCTACTTTTGCTTTGCCTGCCCTTAAGTCCCTGTATCTCCCTTGGTAGCCTTCAAATGTCAAGGCAGGGCATTCTGAGGCCAACATCTGGTATTGTTCTTGTAAACAACATTTTTCCCCCCAGGTAGAGGGCTTTTCGGGGTGAGTCGGTGCTTTGCTCGGCTGGGCCATTTACATGGAAATGGCATTCTGCATTTGGCCCTTGGAATATGTAGGATGTTTATTCTCAGAACATTCAGGATTTTCTCATAGTGTCAGATAACAGCAGACAAAGCCAGTCTCTGTCTCAGTCTGTCTTTCTCTGTCTGTCTGTCCCTCCTTCCAGGGTTCTAGGGGGAGTAGAATCTCCAGGGGAGACACCTGAGTGATGAGAAGGAAGTGGATTTTAAGGGACTTGGTAATCGCATTCGAGGGAGAGGGAAGAGCGAGGGTGATGTTGGTGAGGGGGGAACACACGTGCCATGTTTGAGTGGCAGAGGAGGAGGGGCTGGCTGGTCGGTGCCAGAAGAAAGGGATGGATGGCGCATCAATATTCAGGCACACGAAGAACTCCGGGTCCTGGAACAGAAGTGCTGGCGAAATCACTGTGTGAAACAGACGTGCAAATGTGGGTCACTCTTCTTGCTGATGAGGCCACACGTGGCGGTATAAAGGAGGCACGGGTCCCCTGGAGGAGTGGGAACGTGTTCAGAGGAGGTCACTTTGGCTTCACGTTCTCACCCCCAGCCGTCACTTAGCACATCTGTTGGTGGCTCCAGTTCCAGTGCCTGGAGATCCTGGTGGTCAGGCTGGGCTGTCACACAAGTGCCTTCCGACCCCCATGTCCTGCAGCCTGTGACTATAATTCTTCACGTGGCCCCAGGAAGGGGAAGCTCAGGTGGTCAGGGCCTCCCTAAACCTCTTCTGCCATTGACAGGTGCATCACAGCCCACTCTGACTTGGTATTTCAGACCCACTGGGATGGGACACACGCTGTCCCTTCCCTTGGGTTCCCAGCCTCCTCTGACTGTTTCTTCAGCCTGGACTCTTCAGTCTCCACCTGCTCCGTTTCCTGCCTGTGAATCTTGATCTCTTCTGCAGCGGTACGTGGAAGGTCCACAAGACTGGGAGCCAGAAAGCATGAGTTTGAATCTTGGCTCTGACACTAATCGTCCCCGAATCTCAGGGTGCTCAACTATAAAGTGGGGGACAGTGACACTGTATCCTTGAAGTTGCCGTTGGCTGCAGGTAATGGAAGTCATACATAAAAGTGGCTTACACAAGAGTCCTGGGCACAGTGGTTCTGGAGGTGGTTGATTCAGCCCAGGGTTGTTATCAAGTAGTCAGGGATCTCCCTGCCCACCTCTGTCTTTTAGTTCTGACATCTACAGATACTGGCTTTCTTTTTTAGGCTGGGTCCTACCGTGCTCTAAGACAGATGCCGCCTGCCTAGGTATCTCAGGTGACTGTGTGGAGGATGGTGAGCAAGCTGGTGGCCCTCTTAGGAGGCTGGCTGTCGGGCAGGTAACCAAGTGTTGGGTGTAGCGAACTGGCTTCGAGGACTTCTGCGGGCGTGCCATGAGGTGATATATTAAAGCCTCCGATGGTATTAGACGCATAATAGGTGCTCGCTAAATGGTAGGGATCATTATTATGGCTGATCTCAAGCATTTTCTTCTTGAAAGCTTCTTCAGTCCTGTCTGGATGGAATGACTGAAGCCTCCTTTGGTATTCACGTCTTTATGTTGGGCGGGGAGTGAAGGCAATGTCCAAGTGCCAACTGTACACCGGCCTTCAACCTAATTCCCAAACAGTAGTGGAAGTTGATGTTTAGTTGCCCGTTTCTTGAATGTTTCAGTACCTGGCATGCAGTAGGTGCTCAATTAATGTAATCTGACCTGAATATAACTGTGATGAATTTGGAAAGGAGCGGTGGAGGAGGGAAAGGGGAAGATCTCCCCAGCAGAGGGAAGGACTGGCCTCAGAGTGATCACAACAGAGTCCGATCCTCTAGCAGTGACTTCGCCACATGCAACAGCATTTTCTTCGACTCCGCTCTGGCCTTGGCCGAGCATTTCTGGTGTTTATTGCTCCCAAGAGAGCCAGCACGAGACACGGCTGCCACGTGGTTGTGTCTTCTCTCACTCACCTTCCTTCTCTGCCTCACTTGCTGGTTTAAAAATGTTTGCCTCAATGTGATCAATATTAAAAAATGCAATAAAGGAAATTTAAAAAATAGGAATTTATGGGGCACACGGGTGGTTCAGTCGGTTAAGCATCCAACTTCGGCTCAGGTCATGATCTCGTAGTTCGTGGATTTGAGCTCTGTGTCTGGCTCTGTGCTGACAGCTCAGAGCCTGGAGCCTGCTTCGGATTCTGTCTCCTTCTCTCTGCCCCTCCCCTGCTCACGCTATTTCTCTCAAAAATAAACATTAACAAAAAAGGTGACAAGTGACAAAATATCAGGAAGGGAAGGAGGATGGATGGAGCTTCCTAGCTACATCTCTGATCAGCCACGCCCCTGCCTCCACCTGCACATGAGGATCGCAGGGACCTTTTTCGTGGCAGATACATGGGGAAGGAACCACTATGATGTCATCATATTTTCTTCTGTCTTGCATTTTTGTCTTCTGTCATGTGCAGTAACCTTTCTTTGCTTGGGGGACCAGTACCCCGGTTCTTCGAGGGGATCTAATTGACGTCCAGGAAGCATTTTACTTACTTACTTTTCTGTTTTTTTTTTACATTCTATGAATAGAATCAGTAAACATGGAAGGAACTCTTTTTCCAGCCTTAGCGCCCATCAGTGCACGCACGATCCATAACGAACATTTTCTGCTCTCCCCCCTCACCTCTGCATCCTGCACGTGTCGACATCTCCACCAGGAACACATTTCCCAACACCTTCCAGGGGCGTGCACATGCGCATGCACACACGTCTTGCTAATTCCATGTCATACTCCAAGTCTCTGCTCAGATGTCACTTGTCCTAGGAGGCTGCCATGACCCCTTTTGTATGATGAAGAATCCTACCCTTTGCTCTCAAAACCATGACCCTGTCGTTTACCCCAGTTGTGGCAGATTCAGGGCTCTGTTCTAGAATCGTCTTCTGCTCTCCCGCCAGCTAAGCTCCTTATGGGAAGGGATCGGATTTTATTCTGTGTCGTATCGCCAGCACCTGGCAAGGGGAGCTGCATTTAGCAGGAGCCCAATAAGCGATCGTCGAGTGAATGCATGATGTTGTCAGCCAGAGTAATGGATGCGCCTCGGAAGCAGTGCCTCGGAGAACACATCCTGGTGCTTATTTTCAAGACGGAATCTCGGCAAGAAGATGCCACCTCTCCCTGACTCCGTGCTCCCTCATTCTTCCGTTTCTGTCATCAAATGGATTCTGAGCACCTGTTCTGTAGCAAGCGCCACGCTGGGCTGCGGGGACACAGAAAACAAGACAGATGTGGTGCCCGGCTTCGTAGAACTTATTTTAGGAGTTGGTTTCTATTCACTATGATATTGCTGGTATCTGTCATGGTTTTTGGCGTTCGCTAAATAAAGCAAAAAAGAAAGGGTTTCGGGGCACACACACCAGAATGGGCTTATGCAGGGAAAAGCAAATGGTCTTATTTCACTGGAGGAAGAGGACTTTCAAGGTAGAGATGAAGTCAGGCCAGCAATGCAGGTGTGGAGACAGCAGGGCCACTGTGGGGACGGTGTCTAGGCTCAGGTCTCATCTGTAGCATGATGGCATCTCCGATGGTTACTGTAACCTCTTCACACGTCCTTTTCTGCGTCTGGAAAATGGGGCTGATGGCAGAATCAGGCTCATCATTCATGAGAGGATTCAGCAACCAGTCAAGCCAAAGTTTCCAGCATGAAGACACCATTTATTAAATGTTAGCTTGTTCTAATTTGAGGAGAGGATTACGTTTTTTTTAATGTTTATTTATTTTTGAGAAACAGAGAGAGAGAGAGACAGAGCATAAGCAGGGGGAGGGGCAGAGAGAGGGAGACACAGAATCGGAAGCAGGCTGCAGGGTCTGAGCTGTCAGCACAGAGCCCGACGCGGGGCTCGAACTCACAAACCGTGAGATCATGAGCTGAGCTGAAGCAGGATGCTTAACTGACTGAGCCCCCCAGGCGCCCCATGAGCAGAGGCTTAAAATGCTATGCCTGGGAATGGCAGAAGGTGGCGTGTGTGAGTGTTTGGATGTGCGCGCGCATGCGTGTGTGTGGTGTGTGCGTGTGTGTTTGGCGCACGTGTGGTGCACGTGCATGGATGCGCACGTGCGCATGTGTGTGCTTCTGTGTGCACGTGTGTTGTCATGTGCACGTGTGTACGCATGTGCACAGGCAGCGGTGCTGTGGGCTGAGACTGGACAGTGGGCTCTGAGGTTTTCCACGCTGGGGGCTTGGCTGGCCTCAGTCGGGAGCCACAGAGGGTTACATTAGGGGGAATGGCCCGGTTACGTCTGGCCACATAAGAGAGCAGGAGCGCCATCCCCTGCACGGTGACAAGAGGAATTCTTTGAGAAGAAGGAAGGAAAGAAGAGAGGGAAGGAGGAAAAGAGTTGTAAAAAGCAGGGAGCGGATAGAGAAGAGGAAGAGTGGGGAAAAGGCAGGAAAAATGCCCGGAGCATCTACCTGTCTGGTGCCCGGGACTTGCCGTGGGTAGTAGTGAGGAGGCCCAGGGTGGCCTCAGGGCTCTGGAGGGGGGCGGGTTGTCACAGGGACTGCGAGTCTCCGTGTCTGGGGCCCGGCTGGGGAGGGAGCCATGTGCTCAGAGGCACCCTCCCCCGGACCCAAGAGTCCACCGCGGAAGGGCTCCTGCGGGCGCCCCTGAGGCTGCGGGCGGCCCTGCCGGTCACCGGTCCCAGGCCGGAGCAGCCGGCCCCGGGGTGTGCTTCAGGGCCTCTGGACATCTCCGATCTTGCACAGGATGTCCCTGCAAGGTCACAGCCAGCTTGACCAGCCCAGCCCCCTTCCCTTCCGGCGGTAAATCCAAGGATCTTTTCTTTCCAGCCTTATTTTTTAAAGTAGCTTTATAAGCCTGTTACTAAAAGGGAACTGTGCTTCTCGCCCCCACTGTCACTCGGCCCCCGCTCGGGTCCTCGCCTGGGAAACTTGCCGGGAGCGACGCCGGCCCCTTTCTCCCTGCACATAAAAAGGTTTATAGATCTCCAGTTCCCTACAACTCAGCCCAAAGTAGCGCCCGCTTGACACGCTTCAGAAACAGCGTCGTTCTGCTTCCTACCCCTGCCCGCCCGGCAAGGTCAGGCTGTGCCGCGGGAAGGAGCGAAGTGTTTGAACCGCACGGGCCGGGCTGCTTGGTTCTCCTTCAGAGGACACCTCCGTCTTGGAGAGGGAGGCCTGGCCGCCCTTCACGGCGCCACAGGGAGCTCACACCTGCCAAGCAGGCCGGTCCGGGCTGAGCCAGAGCCGGGGGGCGGCTCGGGTGTGAGAAAGGAGTCGGCGATGTTGGTGCCCCCAGCTCCTTTGTAGTTCAGGGCAAGGTCGATGGAAAGATGGCCATTCTGTGTCCACGCTCCCTGGCTGGCGGTCATACGCTGGGCTACATGCCTCCCGTGGGCCCGGCAAGAAGCCATGGGCGCGAGCATCCGCCCTGCAGTCTCCAGGTTCAGGATGTGGGTCTGTGGCTGGAGGACTCGGGGTGCTGGCAGCCCCCACATTCAGCGTCACAGCAATGAAGAATGAGTCGGCCCTAAGCTGGGTTTGACGCCCCCCATACTATGAACATTTGGTCAGGGGCCGTCCTGCGCACTGTGGGGTGTTTAACGGCATCTCTGGCCTTTACATATTAGAGGGTCTCTCCCACCCGCCTCCCAGCTGTGATCACCAAAACCGTCTCCAGACATCGTCAAGTGTCCCCTAACTAGGGGAGGATTAACCCTCCCCAAGGAGAACCCCTAGTTTATATCACACAGTCTCGAGGGGGATGACAGGGCATCCAGTGGGGGCAGCGATCGGACCTGGTGTCAAAAAGCATCCAATGCACCAAGTGCACGTGGGCATCCAGCACAGAAGCAGATCAACAGTGCTCCTGTGGTGTTAGAATTTCACGGGGGCTGGTGATTAGGGAAGGCTCTGGGGGGCGGGGCTAATGAAAGCAGAAGTTGGAGGGAGGCGGGTCTAAAGAGATGCAAACGGAATCAGGTGCAGGCTTAGTCTTCTACCCCTCGAGGAGCTGATTTCACTACAGGAGTTCGCCCCGCTCTGCTTCGAGCTCACGGAAGCTGTGTGGACTCTTACCCCAAATGTGACTCTCAGAAGCTAGAGGTGTCCACGGCGGCGTCTTCTGATCTCGCGAGGCCCTTCGCTGGCAGGGCTGCATCTCCCGTTAGGTCCAGCTTGCTGATCCTCGGCATCACCTTGGGAGGACAGGGAGGGAACCATAATGGATTGAGTGTCTGCAGTGTGCCAGGCGCTGTGTGGGGGGTTTACATCGGTCCCCATACTGACTCTCTGAGGAAGGAGTGATCACCATCTCCAGCCTATTACATGACGCAGAGAAAGCTCTGCAGCGAGCAAGCGGTGGCGGGAGGGGTTGGGCTTGGAGTGGGAGGGGTTGGGCTTGGAGTTGAGATCCACTGTCTGCCTGAGGAGTCTAGCAGAGGTCAGGGCCCCTGGCTGGGAGTAGAAGCACCATCAATAGTCAGGCTGTAGCCTTCTCGGGGTTTCTCTGTTTTTGTATGCCAACTGAACTGGCTATAATTACAAGAAGAGGAGGGAGCAAAGTTAGGATAGGTTGGTTTACTTATTTATTATTTATTCATTATTGAGAGGGAGAGAGATACAGTGTGAGCAGAGGAGGGTCAGAGAGAGAGGGAGACACAGAATCCACAACGGGCTCCAGGCTCAGAGCTGTCAGCACAGAGCCAGATGCGGGGCTTGATCCCACGAACCATGAGATCATGATCTGAACTAAAGTCAGATGCTTAACCAACTGAGCCACCCAGGGACCCAGGGATAGGTTGGTTGAAATCTCTCTTCTTCCCTCACCCTTTACTCAGGTTTTTCTAAAGCACATACCATATTGAGTGCTTTCTGCCGGTGGAAAAGACAAATGGGTCCCTGCCTCTGTGCCGCTTATAGTCTGCGTCTGCCTTGTCCAAACGGCAGCCACTGAGCCCCATGTGGCTCTTGCACATGTGGACGGTGGCTAGTGAGACTGAGGAATGGAATCTCTACTTTTACTTAATTTCAGTTTCAGTTTAAAAACTGCTCCTCCATCCCGTTATTGAAAAACCTATAAGTATGCTTACAACAACTTGTCATTCTATCAACTGCAAATGTTATTAAAGCTAGCTGCAGATCAACTATTTCCAGGGGGAAATGTAGGATCTGAATTGAGATGTTCTGTAGGTAGAAAATACAGTCTGTGTTTCAAAGACTTAGCACAAAAAGGAATGTAACTTATTTCATTATTAATGTTTAAAATACTGGTTACATGTTGAAATAATACATTTCAGATATACTGGGTTAAAATACATTGATATGAATTCTGCTTATTTCTTTTCAACTTTTTAAAAAGAAGCTACTAGAGGGATGCCTGGGTTAAGGGTCCAACTCCTGGTTTCTGCTCAGGCCATGATTTCACTGTTCGTGGGCTGGAGCCCTGCGTCAGGCTCTGTGCTGACAGCACGGATCCTGCTAGGGATTCTTTCTGTCTCCCTCTCTCTGCCCATCTCCGTGCACGTATGCTTTCTCTCTCTCAAAAATAAATGAACTTAAAAAAAAAGTAGCTACTCGCAACTTTGAAATGACACCTTTGCCTCACGTTGCATTTCTACTTTGTGACACTAGCCTAGAGTCATGGGTTCATTTCCCTTTATGCCACAACCTCCCACATGGATTTGGCCAGCTGCTGCTTCTCGAAGCTTCTATCCCACATCTGAAAACACAGACAATACGAGAAGGGGGGACAGAAATGGGCAAATTAAAAGAGAAAATGCATGCAGACTTCTAGGCATACTGATGGGCACACAGTAAGGGCTGAATAAAGGCTTGTTGCTTGAATAAATTAGGCCATGGATCTGAGTGGGGCCAGGTAATACTTCATTTTTTTCCCAGTTGGATAGTTTGCGCTCCCCACAAAATATGTGACTCATCCATGAAGGTACATGAAAAGGGTAAAAATGGCCACCACCCTAAGTTAACCTGTTACTGACCTTCCTTTTACACAGACAACAGATATGTGCTGGTGAACCCAGCTTCTCGGTCGTGTTTTGACTCCACCACTTGCACTCAGCTTCCCCGGCGGCAGAATGGGGATAAGAGTAGCGCCTCTAGGGGCGCCTGGGTGGCTCAGTCGGTTAGGCGTCCGGCTTCGGCTCGGGTCATGATCTCATGGTTCGTGGGCTCGAGCCCCGCATCGGGCTCTGTGCTGACAGCTGGCTCAGGGCCCGGAGCCTGCTTCAGATTCTGTGTCTCCCTCTCTCTCTGACCCTCCCCTGCTCACACTCTCTCTGTCTCTCAAAAATAAATAAAAAACTAACAACAACAAAAAAAATGTAGTGTCTCTATCAGGTAGTTGGTTGAGGACCAGGTGACTTAGGATTTAGAAAACAACTGAAGTAATGCCTGGTACCTGATAAGCTTTCTGTAAATATGCACTAAATCTGCAAAAATGTCTGTGCTCTGCCCGCCACGCCCACGCCCTCCACGCCCAGGGCAGCGTAAGCCAATGTTAGGGTCTCTTGTGGTCCCCTCCATGCGTCTGTCCCGGTCCATAAAGCCACGTTTGGTTGTTGATAACTGCTGATTTTATAAACGTGATCATATTATAAATACTGAAACATGCCTTTTTTTTTTTTTGTTTCTAAACTTACAATACCTAGATCGTGGAATTTTTCTCTGCCAAGTTAACTGCTATCTGCAAATGACCACGTGATACATCTGTGGCAGAAATGTACATCCTTTCTGCGACCGCCCCCCTGTTAATGGCCGTTTTGTTTGTTTGCTGGAAGTTCCTGAGCATTAAAATGTTACGCTGGAAAGGCAGGGAGGAGGCCAACCTGATTAATTATACTTCCAAACTTGAGTAAGCTTTGGGCGCTGAGCTACAGATTCGATGCATATGGCAAGAGCTTCATTTTGAGTTAAGTAACTATCTGAAATCGCCCGACAGTTAGATAATTGACCCAATTTAATTTTCCTATAGAAGGGCCACCGCTGGTTGGTCTGCTTGATCTATAGGTATGTCACCATGCGTATTACAAACCGGTCGGCTAAGTATGAAGCTATTATTACTAATTAAAATCACTTCCCCGCAGAACCTCACCTCCGCCACCTCACTAGCCCACCTGCCTACCTTACCCAGGATTCACCCCTTCAGGAACGGCTAGTGGGAGCCAAAAAATCAATAGCTCAATTAACAATCAGGATTGGGGCTTCCAGGCAACAGAGATCAGGATCAATAACTTATGTTCAGTGAAATTAAAGGCAGTTGTTAAGTCAAGTTGTTAAAGGCTGCAGGCACAGACTATGGGGATATCCGTCAAAACCCGTCGGGCTCTTTCTCTGGAGAGACCGAGAGGCACATCTCTCTTTGCCCCATCTTCCGCATGGATGGGTGCCTAATGAAGCAGGTACATCCTCACCGATTATTTTCTGAGCCAAATCCCTGGGCCCCGGGACTGCCATGGGCATCTGAGCTGACTTGAGGCAGACTCTCCTTTCATTAGGAATGGCGCAGCGAAAGTGGAATCCGGAATCCTCCCTGACATCTGCTGGGGGAGGAGAGGGAGTGAAGTTTCCCGGCAGCTTCCGTTTGCTCCATCTGCCCCGCATCATAAACATTTCATCAGTCAGCTAACGTTCAGCGAGCACGCGTTCTGTTCTTCCAAGCTTGCCCTGTAGACTTCGCGGGAGTCAACCCCGGGGAGAGTTTTGGCATTATTCCTTGGACCAGTTAGGAGAGGCTAGGGTGGAGGAGGCAGATAGCTCCAGACATGGATGGAGCAACACAACAGGAGTCTGTGCCTGCTCTGTACCAGTCCTTGGTGGATATTCGGGTTGGAGGGGGCAGCTCTTCTGTGAGTGGAGGCTGAGGCTGCTTCCGCCTTCTCGCTCTTCCATCCTTTAGGACCTAATTATCACCTTCATCCAGCCGATGGAAGGGGCAAACATAGCTTGGACAATGCACACTTCGCTTCTTCAAAGCCAAGGCTCAGACGAGTGTTCTGAACTCCTGATTCTATTACACGACCCAGACATGAATGACCATCTTGGCTACAAGAAAGGTTGGGGAGTGTAATGCCGGGAAATCAAAGAGGGGAGAACAGGTTTGGAGGATCAGCTAGCAGTGTCTGCCTCTTTAGCACTACCTCCCTTGTGGATATTTGTAATTACACCTGCCTGTCATGTCTTCCCTTTCTTCGGGTGCTACAATTTCTCTTCCCTTTAGGAAACTCATTCCATTGATGGGATAGTCCACATGCCCAGCCACAGGATGGTTCCATGGCCTCAGTTGGGCCAAGCAAAGTCCCTCTTAGGGTATTTCTGTTGGATTAATCAATAAGAGGTCATCTCTTCCCGTTGGAGGTACTTAGCAGGACATGAATCTATCTTGTATATCATACCTACAATTTGAATAACACTCACCTAAGCCATAGAGAGACAGTGTCCTGTTACATCTTCTCTGCTTGCCGGAAAGGGACACGGGTCCCTGAGGACACTGTCTGAGTCCATGGAGTGACTTTTTTGGAGAAGAACACCAATAAATGTTCATAAATTCCTTGGCCTGTATGGGCCATTGCGTTGACTATACACAGACTCCTCTTCTATCATGAACCATTTCTACTCAGCAAGAATAGAAATCCAAAATCAACGGAACTGAATATATTCCTTCTTTCTCACTTAAGATGGTTTTTATTTCGGTTTCCACCACTAGAAGCTGCAAGAATATTGATCAACGTCTTCTCAGCATACGTTACTTATGAACAGGAGACACTCTGTTTTCATAGAATATCCTGCCATACTCTGTTATGCACCTGGTACTTACTTTGCCTGGAATCTCTACCTCTCTCTGTCCATTGGACTTATATTCATCTTAAATATTAATCTAATTAAGTTCTCTTCGATTCAGTCAATAGCAACGGGCTATGTTTGATGGGTCAAATACCTTGTTAGGCACTGGAAACAGAGACGGATAGGATAGGAGCTTATGGTCTGGTGGAGAGAGAGTCACAGACACAATTATGCTATGGAGAAATAATCATCATAATAATTAGGGTTTACTGAGTGCATGCTGGGTGCTGGGCATACAGTTTGAAACCTTTATGTGTATCCACAGTGGCACACATGCTGTTCTCACTGCCGTCTCCCCCTTGGTGAGACTAAGGCACAGAGAGGTTAGGGGACTTGCCTGGGGTCACTTGACCAGCAAGAGGGGGAGCTGGAATGTGAACCTGGGGCATCTGGCTCTGACGTTCTCACTCTCAGCCACTGTGGATGACTGTCTCTAAGAATGCTCATGCAGGTGAATCCCTGGCTGATACAGGGAAGGAGCTGAGGGCAATGGGGTGGTGCTGGCTACCATCTCTCTTCCTTCCTCATGAGCTTGAGTTTGGAACAGGGACTCCTGGTCTCACTGCCCTAACACCCGGCTTCAGTGCACCTAGCACATAGTAACCCCCTTTATCCAAGTTTGAACAGAAATTCTGAGAACCTCTGAAGGAAAGCACAGCCATAGGGAGAGATCAGAAAATCTGCAGGGTCTTTCTTGCCTACCGTTAGCTCAACCACCTTGGAACCTTCAAATTCAAGAGCACTGGGGAACATTCAAATATGACCTGGCTGGCTTCAGAAGGAACTATGATTATGATGGACGTTCAGGCCCAGGTTCCGCTGGAGAGGTCAGGATCCAGGCAACTGACACACCCTCTTCACACATCAGCCGTGTTGGAAATGACACACTGGATCTATAGCCACGGGACTAAGTGCAGTAGGGGTTGGCACTTATTAGTGGGTAAGCACTTTACATGCACTGTGTTATTTAATCATCAAAAAATCCTTATGATTGGTACTATCACCCCTTCATTATTCTATAGTCAGGGCTTGGAGAAGTGGCTAACATGAAAGGGCCACCCATCTTGCCACAATGCAAAACCTTAACATACAGGCCAAAAAGGATTTAGTTCTCAGACATCTAGGGGTCACCTAGGAGTTGGTTAGGTGACTGTGTTGATTTTTTTAATGTTTTTTATTTATTTTTGAGAGACAGAGAGAGGCAGCTCGAGCAGGGGAGGGTCAGAGAGAGAGGGAGATACAGAATCTGAAGCAGGCTCCAGGCTCTGAGCTAGCTGTCAGCACAGAGCCTGACGTGGGGCTCGAACCCACGAACCATGAGATCATGACCTGAACCAAAGCCAGACACTCAACCGACTGAGCCACCCAGGCACCCCTGATTTTTGCTGGGAATTAGCTGGCCATAGGCTGGTCTAGGCTGGCCTTGGGAACATGACTGTGCTCTATGAGCATCTCATTTGTCAACAGGCTAGGCTGGGTGATTTTTGAGGCACACGCCCATGTCAAGACTGTGTCATGTTTGCGAACATCCTATTGACCAGAGAAAAATGCATCCCTGAGCCCAGGGTCTAGGAGCAGGGGGGAGGACATTGCAAAATTAGGTAACAAAGGCCATGCCTATAGGCATGAAGAATTGGGGCCATTGCTGCAATTGACACGGGACTCAATAAATGTGAGCTATATAGATGATCGATGGGTGCTCAAGGCTCTGAGAAGTTCCGGAGGAGCTGGGGGTCACACAGTGAGGGCTATCCAGGGCTGTGCTTTAAGCCCAGGCAGGAAAATGATCTCAGTGGGTGACTGTGGAGGCCGCAAGAGGCCTCCCACTATCCCTGTCACCTTTAGCTTCTCCCCTGGCTGTGAGCTGAGGCCTGGAATTTCTTATCCAGGGACCAGCGCCATTCATGTCCTAAACTAAAATCAGCCTGTAAAAGCCTCTGTCCCTGGGAGGGAAGACATAGCCGTGCCCACTAAGGGAACTGCAAATGGTTTCAAAGCCTCAAATGAGTCCAGCTTCTTCTTCTTACATAAAGAAAAGTTTTGAAAGACAGAAGGTTCCTGTGTTAGTGATAGAGAAGATGGTAAGAGAGAAATGCACAAGTAAAATGAAGATAATTGATAACCCGTATGTAACAACTAATACTGAGGTGTATTTCCCTCTAAATTTCGTCATTACTATTATTTACAAAATTGGAAGACAGGTTCCCCCCCAAATTTTTAAATTCTAGTTAGTGAATATATAGTGTAGTAATCACAGTAGATACAAGAGCAGAATTTAGTGGTTCGTCATTTACATAGAACCCCTAGTCGTCGTCGTCATCACAAGTGCCCTCTTCAGTTCCCTTCGCTCATTTAGCCCATCGCCCACCAACCCCCACTCTGTCAACCCTGTTTGTTCTCTTTTGTTAAGAGTCTCTTGTGGTTTGCTTCCTTCTCTTTTTGTCTCCTTTCCCGTATATTCACCTGTTTTGTTTCCTAAATTCCACCTATGAGTGAAATCATATGGTATTTGTCTTTCTCTGACTGGCTTATTTCACTTAGCATAATACTCTCTAGCTCCATCCATGTTGTTGCAAATGGCAAGATTTCTTTCTTTTTTGCTGGGTGAGTAATATTCCATTGTATATTCTACTGCATATTGTGCTGTATATTGTATTCCACATCTTCTTTATCCTTTTATCAGTCGGTGGACATGTGTGCTCTCTCCACAGTTTGGCTATTGTTAATAGTGCTGCTATAAACATCGGAGTGCACGTGTCCCTTTGAATCTATTGTTTTGTAGAAATATTGTTTAAAATTTTTTTAATGTTTATTTTTGAGAGCGGGAGAGAGAGAGCGTGAGTAGGGGAGGGGAAGACACACACACACACACACACACACACACACAATCTAAAACAGGCTCCAGGCTCTGAGCTGTCAGCACAGAGCCCGACATGGGGCTCAAATTCGGGGAACTGTGAGATTATAATCTGAGCTGAAGTCAGACACTTAACAAACTGAGCTGCCCAGGCATCTCAAAAGATGTTTTTGATACTAAATTGTGGCTTAAACACATGCCATAAACATAACTCTCCACCATTAAAAGCCCATTGAAAATGATATTTTTTAGTGGCTGCAGAATATCCTTTTGTGCCAGTAATGCTGTAATTCATTTGACCAACTGCCAATTGAATATTTATATTGTTTTCAACTTTTCTCCATTATAAATAATGTGGGGATTACTAATTTTTAACTTTCTACATCTTTTCACTATGAAAGTGACAAGTTGCTGTACATAAACATTTGAAAAAACAATAAAAAATACCATCATAGTCAACACCATCGTAGCTGTTATACATTTCCTTCTAGTCTTTTCTTTCACATAATTTTATGCTCACCTTTTCCTGACTATAAAAATAATATAAAAGAAAGAAGTAAAAAGTAAGAACAAAAATCATCCATGATTCCACCAGCTAGAAGCAATCACTATTAACTTTTTGGCCCATTTTCCCATATCATCATCCTCATCATCACTAGTATTAATTATTTATTATTTTACATGACTGAGATCATGCTAAATCTGCAGTTCTTTTACTCTTGTTTTGCTTAATACTGTATCAGAGCATTTCTCCTTGTGATTAAAAGCTTTAAAAGGTAATTTAAAAATATTTTTAAAGCATTAAATAGTATGACATAATATTTTACTAACTGCACACTAGCTCTTCAAATAGATGTGTCACAATTAATTCAACATGGCCACTGGGGGGGACAATGTTAGCTATCATGTTTTGCTGCAAGACTGCTAAAAATGGAATTAGTGGCAATGGACTGGAAGTATGTTAACATTTTACTTTATTTTATTAAATTTTTAAAAGTGTTTACTTAGTTATTTTGAGAGAGAGTGAGAGCATGAGCAGGGGAGGGGCAGGGAAAGAGGGAGAGAGGGAATCCCAGGCAGGCTCTGTGCTGTCAGTGCAAAGTCCGATGGGGGGCTCGAACTTATCGAGTGTTAGATCCAAGATCAAGAGTCGGCAGCTTAACCGACTGAGCCACCTGAGTGCCTCAGTGTATGAACACCTTATAGGCTTCTCTCTGGACATGTTTCTCTACAGTACGCACAGCTAGCAGGTAGAGGCACACCATACTGTGTGCTATTAACTTCTTAGCCACACATCTCCCCCAAGGATTTCCTTGAAGAAAGGGATGATCTCGTCCATTCTGTGGCCCCTGGCCGGTGACTGGCACAAAAACGAGCTTTGGTATAGACTAATAGCAAGAGCATTCATTGTGGATTGATCCTGACAGCCTGGGTTTGTCTCCTGTACCTTACTTCCGGCAAGTTAACAAACTCCTCTCTATGCAGATTTCTCATCTGTTAAAGAGGCACCGAGATGGCACACTCTCCTAAGGCTGTGAGGACTCAGCACCCGGCTTCCACCATATTCTAAGCACTCTGTGAGCGTAAGCTTTGATCATTCTTTTTGAATCAAAGGGGTCTGTGTTGGTTAAAAGCAAGGGTCTCCAGGATCACGCAGCCCTAAGTTTTGTGCAGTTTTCCGCCATGAGAACGTTTCCTACCGCTGCGAGCCTGTCTTTGCGGGCACAGTGGAGCGATGATCATACCCACCTATGGTATGGCCGGTATGTGAGGCTGAAACAAGGGGATGGCAGCTAAGTGTTTAGCATGCCGCCCGGCAGCTAGGGAATGTTTAATAAATGGGAGCGACGGTAATTTCCAGAGAGGGAATACGAGCTTGGCTTGACGTGTGCTGCCTCCACCCTCGGTGACAGCCAGCGCGAGGAGTCTGATGTGTCCTTGTGGACATTTCTTTCTCTTACCGTCATAAATATCTACGTGTGTGGGCACAGTCTCTGTGGCTACCATGATCGTATTTTCCTTGTTCTCTTTTTAACCCACTGGTGGCTCGGAGGTCTTCTTTCGCTTCTGTTCTGGAAGCCGGTCCCGGCAGCAAGATGAGAGGAGATGTCGTCAGAGGCTCGAGTTCACCGGGGTGTTGGCAACCCTGGCCTGGGTGAGATGGGGAGGGTGGGGGCAGCGGGCTGTCGAAACGCCCCCCAGGGGCATACAGCTCCTTCCCCATTTTGCCACGAGGGTATATTCCACCCCGTTTCCTAAACAGGAGGTAATGCGAGTAGGAAGGGCCTGGCGGGGTGTTGGTGTGGTGATTGTCCCAATCCCAGGGATGTGAGTGCTCTCCAAAACACTCGAGAAAGCGCGCTGTATTGTTAGCCATTTCATGTTCCATGCTATGCTCTTCTTTTCATAATTGCATTCTTAAAATATGTGCTTGATGAATAATCAGCCCCATCTCCTACTTTCAATTATGTTTACTGTACAGCCTTTCCCAGGGGAACTATTAAAAACACACACTCATTAGCTCCATCAAGTATTTTCACAAAATAAAATTGATCTCTCTCTTCCCGGAGATTTTTTTTTTTTTTAACTTAGGGACAAGAGTCCTTCCAAAAGCGCGGCAGAGGCAAGGGGAGAGTTCGCGGAACAGCCTCAGAATGATGACGGTTTCCCCCTTTTAATTAATCTTCTCCTTGAACAGAGGAGGACTTTGCGGAGTGTGACCTGGAATTTTTAAACATGTTTCTGCCGAAGGGTTAATTGCTCCCTTTC
>PJEM01000766.1:88011-128558 GCA_004023845.1 Helogale parvula
CAGAGCCCAGGCATCTGTATATTTTAAAACTCCCCTGGTGATTTCAGTTTGCAGCGCGATCGCAAACCACTGATGTGGTGAGAAAGCCCTCATTTACAGACGAGGAGACAGAAGCACAGGCGGGCTAGCTCACGGCCTGGTGTGACTCCGAGGAGAGGGCCTGGGGTGCAGCCTCGCCCCCCCCATCCCACCTGCAGGGTGCTGGCACAGGGCTTCAGACATTTTCTTATTCAACCCTTCTAATGACCTAATGATTTTTAAAAAAGATTTTATTTTTAAGTCATCTCTCTGCCCAACGTGGAGTTCAAACTCATGACGCTCTCCGCCCCTAGATTAAGAGTTGCACGCTCCACTGATTGAGCCAGCCATGCGCCCTTGCTAATGATTTTTTAACCTCCATATTACAGCAAGGGAACCAAAGCTTATAAATGCTGAGTAACTGAACGAAGGTTATACAGTCAGAAACTTGGACACAAATCTGTTTCCTGATGCACAGCCTAACACATTGATTTCTCTTTAAGCCCGTGTATGTTGTCCCTAGAATTTTTAAAAATTATTTTTATTTATTATTATTTCTTTCTAACCCAATTCAAAGAGAGGCATATTGGGGGCTCAGGCTGAGGGAGTAGCTACTGACCATCACTGGCCAGAGCCTCCCAGATGCCTGTTTGCAGTGGGTGTTTGACAGGTCTGTTCAGTAAACAAATAAGTGCCGGTGACGTCTGCCAGGATTGTTGGTTTAAATTTTTTTTAATGTTTATTTATTTTTGAGAGAGAGACAGAGAGGGGGAGAGAGAGCAAGTGGGGGAGGGACAGAAAGAGAGGGAGACACAGAATCCGAAGCAGGCTCCCGGTTTCAAGCTGCCAGCACAGAGCCTGACATGGGGATCAAACCCATGAACCGCCAATTGTGACCTGAACCAAAGCAGGACACTTCACTGAGCCACAAGGGCGCCCCAGGATTGTTGGTTTTAAATAAAGAAGATCCTAGGTCCAATTGCTTAAATGGCTTACATCATTTGTACGTGTAAGTATCCTGAGTCTAGATGCTCAAATCTTACAGCAAAGGGTCTCATTCATCCCCAGGGTTTGTTTTGTTTTCCCTGTGTGTCCACTATGGCCTAGTGACCCACGTTCATGGGCTCTGATTGGCTTGGTTCCAGTCATGTGTCTGCCTGGAGCCAGTCACTGTGTGCAAAGGACTGCAGTGGTCTCGTGGGCCAAGTTTGCATTCCAGGGACAAACAGTAACAGTAATAATAATAATAATTATATATACAGTTATACACACACACACACACACACACACACACACATACATATAATAGCTCTTGAGGGAGCTGGTGTGAAGAAAGGCCCAGATAGTGTTAAGCTTTGCTCTTCCCAGTGCACCTGCCCAAGGTTTTGGAAATCCATTCCCCAGGAGCCGACAGAGGCACTTATCCAGGCCCGGAGCGCCTTCTATCACAATCCTGAAGCCGGACCCTCCCTCTCCAACCCCCTTCCTTTCAGAGCCAAGACAGAGAGAAGGAGCAACAGGGAAGCCATTTTATGAAGGGGTTTCAAACGTTCCTGGAATAAGGTTTACTTACGATGTGTGTGTGCTGTGCGTGCGTGTGTGTGTGCGTGTGTGTGTGTGTGTGTGTGTGAGAAAAGCATGTCCTTGGGCTGAGTCTCAAATCCCTCCGGATTCCTCTGAGAAGCAGCAAAGGATTCTGAGGACTGTGCAAATCTTACAAGTCAAGCAAAGCAATTCTACTGACCTGGGCCTGAAGCCATGGCCCCATCTGTCAGATGAGCAGAGGAGGGACAATTTTGGTGAGGCTAGTCATGTCTTCTGAGGTTTTCTGAACTCCAGGAATGGAAAGAATAGAGCGTGTGTGTGTGTGTGTGTGTGTGTGTGTGTGTGTGTGTATAGGTCCCCACGTCCCACAAAAACCAGAATTGCTTAAGGCCCCACGAAGTCAGTGTAAATCAGTGAATCTTGCCCATCTCCCACGTGACTGGTCGGGGATGTGGTGCTTTCAGATGGCTCTTATAAAGCGTATGCACAACAGGGAGGAAGAGACAGAGAGACAGAGAGGCGCTGGGGCTCGCTTCTGCGGACCCAGCAGGGGCTTGGGCTCCCAATGGCGCAGTCACTTTGAATACAGCAACGTTGTCCTTTACTGCTCCAGTGACGAGTGTGCGCAGCTGCCGGGAGTGTCTTTTTAATGAAAAAGATGTTTTATGTTTATTTATTTTTGAGAGAGAGAAAGAGGGAGAATGAAAAGGAGAGGGGCAGAGAGAGGGAGAGGTAGGTACAGAATCTGAAGCAGCTCCAGGCTCCGAGGTGTCAGCACAGAGCCCAACGCAGGGCTCGAACTCACAAACCGCGAGATCAGGACCTGAGCTGAAGTCAGCCACTTAACCGACTGGACCACCCCGGGGCCCCTGGGAGTGTTTTTACGAGGCAGTGTTGTGAGAGAAATGAGCGGTATGGAGACTGCTGTCTGGAATGGAAGCGCCCGAAGGCTGGGCCCTGTAGATGCAGGCTGGAGATGGATGGGCTCTGGTCACGAATCAGACCACGGTGATGGGAAGCAGGTGGGTGAGCAAAAGGCATTGAGGATATTCAGCTATTGGGTATGGAAAGTTCCAGAAAGTAAGAAGAGTAAAGGGCAGGGTGCCTGGGTGGCTCAGTTGGTTAAGCATCTGACTTCGGCTCAGATCATGATCTCACAGTTTGTGGGTTCAAGCCCTGCGTCAGGCTCTGTGCTGACAGCTCAGAGCCTGTCTTTGGATTCTGTGTCTCCCTCTCTCTGACCCTCCTCTGCTCACGCTGTGTCTCTCTCTCTCTCAAAAATAAATAAAAACATTTTTAAAAAATTAAATAAAGAAGAGTAAAGGGCGAGACATTCAGTGAATCAGAAGACCACACACGTAAAACTGCTAACGGGGTACGTGAGATTTATGTACCAAAATGTTCGGCACAGTTACTGCTAATGGCATGAAACATGGAAACAACTCCATTATTTCTCAATTATATAACAGCAGAGGGTTGGATTACGACTCACTCACTCACATGCTGTTATGGAACCGTCGCGAATGGTGTACTGTGAAGAAATGGCAGTAAAAGGGGGCAACAGTCTTGATCCATGAGAAACGAGCGGGGGCACGCAGCGGGGCACTGTCCTGCTTCCGTTTACGCTCCCACTGCTTCCTTCTTTCTTTCTTAAACACTTAATACAAACATACTTTGTTTTTATGCCTATGAAGTCAATACAGCTACACTGTGGAAACTTTGGAAAGCACAGGCAAGCATTAAAAAATTCCATTACGTGAAGCTAACTACTGCCAACGTTTTGGTGCATTTCCTTTCAGTTTTGGTTTTTCTCCCTGCATGTGTTATCCTGGACTGCTCAGGTCTTTGGCATTTTTGGAAGCACTCTGGCCTCTGCAATTACCATAGCTTGAGCCTCTCTTTCTCAATCTGTGGGTGGTCCCGGGGATTTAGTGAATTCACTGTATTTTTCCTCACTCTGTCTCCTGAGATCTAACACCCCAAACAGAGCCCACTGACCCCTTTCTATACATTTTCTCACAGAGGCTGTAGCGTGAAAAAGGTCTGGGAAAAACTGGGGTACATGACAAGTGTCAAATATCTCCCTTCCTGGAGTTCACGGACTCTTCCCCACCGCTAAGAATTTCTCCCTGTCGGGCACCCTGGTCAGTTCTAGCCACCCGCATCCCAAGCGCCATCTTGACCCTTGGTCAACTCACATTCAATTAAACATAATGTTCATATGTTAAGTGAGTTAATTCTCTGTGTTTCATTCCATCTGTATGTATATGAAGATCCTTGAATTTCAAACTCAAAAATTACTGCCCAGTTATTTTTCCAAACTGAAGAGAAAACATTCCCCAGATATACATTCTTCTGTTCTCCAGAACAAATTAATTTTACTTTTTGGAATTTCATATGTGTGTATACGCATGCGCAGACACATACATACACACATAAAATACCTAGAACTGCGGGGTTCAAATCCACAAACCAGGAGATCATGACCTGAGCTGCAGTTGATGCTCAACTGACCGAGCCACCAGGCACCCCTGTATATATAATTTTTTTATAACTACTTTTCCACTGACTGTATTTCATGGAATAGAGAATGCCATCAAATACAATAAACACTATCCTTTTATGTACCACGAAGAAAGAAGAAAAACCTTTGCCAACAAATTTTTGACATGCCATTGAACATAAGACATACCCTGACTTCCACGTGGCCATGACGCAAAAGCGTATGTACCTTAAAATAAGTGAAACAAGGGTATGTACCAATCAGCCATTGCCACAATCAAAGTTCATAAAAATTGCCTAAGACTCACCTCAGTAGCATATGATAAGAAGGAACTGCTTACTGCACATACATTTGCGGGCTTGCTCGGAGGCGGGGTGGGGGGAGTCTGCTCCCTACGTGCCATTCTGGGGCCCAGGCTGGGGGTTAATCACCTCCACAGTATGGTGCTCCCTTGGCGGGTCACTGGTGACTAAGAGACGAGGGCAGGCCGACAGAGCGAGTAGGTTTTGCGCCTCCGTATTATGTATTGCTCACACTCCTTTAGCCAAAGCAAGTTACATGGCCAATTTCAAAGTCAGGATATGTGTGTGGGAATATGTATTCCACCCATCAGGTCAAGGAAGTATATATATAATATACCACTGGGAGTGAAGCCTTGAGACCAATAATTCAATCAATAGGGTATTTCAAAATCATTACATCTGTACTTTATGCCTTTTTATAGCCTAGCTCATATTTTTTGGGACAAAGTAGATCATAATACACATAAAGTGCAAGGGGGAAAAATACTGCCACCAAAATGTTAACCATCGTTTCAGAGATTGGATGAAAGACTTTTTTAATTTTCTTTTTTGTCCCTTTGATTTCTCTAAGTTTTCAATGATAAGTCGATGTCACTTCTTAGTAGGAGACCGTAAACGCACACCTGCATCATTCATGATTTCCTGTTAGAAGTCCGTGTAGGAAAATAGTTCGGGAGACAAATAAACGGCTATTTCCGGTGAGATGTAGAGGAAGGGACTGGCCGTTAGGGAGGATCCACGATTATGCTTGTTCCCCAGGGTTAGAGAGATTAAGGGCATGAGGCAGATGACTAAGCTAAGACATTCTGGTCCCGGGGAGCATGACAGTGCGTGTTTACCAGGGTGGGTGGAGCCAGGGCCACGCATGAAAGAGGGCGCCAAAAGCTCAAAACAAGCCTGCCAGGAAGATGCGCTCTGTCCTGAGCGCCGGAGCATTGAACCTGGATGCCTGCCATCGTTCTCACTCTGGTGAGAATTCGTCAGGAGATGGAGGTGACGCTGAACTTGGAGGTGGAGCAGAGTCAGTAAGAGGAAGCCGAGCAAGACCTGACCCCTATCTGCTAACCTGCAGAGCACAGCCCAACACCTGAGGACCCCAGGACAGCGGCTCTCAACGTAACTCTGCGTCAGAACCACCCGGAGAACCCGTGGAACTGCGGATGGTTGGGCCCCACCTCCAGAGAGTCGGATTTGCTCGGTCGGGGATGGGATCCGAGAATGTGTATTTCAGAAAGGCACCCCAGTAGCATTGATGCTACTGGTCCGGGGACCATACTCTGAGAACCGCTTCACCAAGGCTTGTGCCACCCAGAGAGATTTTACATAATCCCAGTGCCCATGCTTGCACCCCAGACCAATTAAACCAGAATCCAGGGGTGGGACTCAGTCATCAGTATTTTTTTTTTCTTTAGAGCTCCCAAGGTGAAGACAATGTGCAGCCAAGTTTGAAAACTGCTGTTCTGAGAAGAATTAATTTAATCTGTTTAACTACTGAGTACATTGGCAGCAGGTACTAAATTAACTCATCACCAACCACCACCCCTTTCTCTGTGGACCAGGAGTTAAAACTGTGCCAGTGGAAATCTCCTGGAAGAGCAGAGCATGAATCTTGGAACTCGACCGCCTTCCTGGATCCCAAGGAAATGAGGCAGAGCTCTTGGCGGGGGGTTGAGGAGAGAATGAGTAGAAACATGCAGAATCTTAACCTGCATGTGTCCTCACTCGCGAGGGACAAAGGTCACGGTCAGACGCAGGCTGCTCTCATTGAAGTAAGAGCAGTGAATCATGCTGAGGTCTTATACGACACTGTGTGGCAGGCACCCAGCAGGCAAAAGGACTATGTCATCAGAAGGCTTCTAAGTCCTCTCCGTACGTCTCTGAAGTCGCCATGGAAGGATCAAAGTGATGCCATATGAGACACTTCTATCGCTGCAGCTTGAAGGAGGTGGAATTTGCCTCAGGACTTGTCTCCCTTTCTGTCTCTCCTCTTTCCATGGAACTTTCTTTCTTCCAACCCAGGTGTCTACCAAGTCCCGTTCTCTAGAGCGCTTTTATAAAAATATTTTTTTAAGTTTATTTTGAGGGGGGGAGGGAGGGCGAGGGAGAGAGAGAACATGAGCAGGGGAGGGGCGGAGAGAGAGGTGGGAGAGAGAATCCCAAGCAGGCTATGCACTGTCTGTGCAGACCCCAGTGTGGGGCTCGAACCCAAGAAATGTGAGATCATGACCTGAGCCCAAACCAAGAGTTGGAAGCTTAACTGACTGAGCCACCAGGCGCCCCTGGAGTGGTTTTGGTTTTTTTCTAAGTGAGGTGGCAGCCAGCTCTTTGCTAACGAGGTATTTGCTTAAGCATACCTCCTCCCAGGGGAGACGTCTTAAACCCTGACAGCCTACCCCTTGACAGAGTGCGCCCTGGAAATCAAGGAGCCTGTGTGAGTGTGAGGAATGGCTCCCGAATGGGGAGACTGCACGCTTGGGGGGAGAAAGGCACCTGTCTTCAAAGACTTTGTTAGGGGAATGAGTCCTGTCACCCAGGATTCATGTGTTGAAGTCCTAACCCTCCAGGTATCTCGGGACGTGACTGTGTTTGGAAATGTGGCCTTTAAAGAGGTAATTAAGGTATACGAGGCCATATGGATGAGCCCTGACGCAATATGACGGGTATCCTCAAAAGCAGGGAAAATCAGTCTACAGATGTGTACGGAGGGAAGACCATGTGGAGTCAGAGGGGGGAGATGGCGGTCCACAAGCCAAGGGGAGATGCCCGAAGAAACCAACCTCGATCTGACTCCTATCCTCTGGAGTGTGAGACAGTAAATGTCTGTTACTTAAGCCACCCAGTCTGTGGTACTTTGTAACGGCAGCCGGAGGAAATGAATAGTGATCCGGATGGTTGATTTCTGAGGAGGGATTCAACTTCTTTTCTTTTTTTTTTTAATTTTTTTATGTTTTTTTAAAATTTATTTTTGAGAGACAGAGACAGACAGCACAAGCAGGGAGGGTCAGAGAGAGAGGAGATACAGAATCTGAAGCAGGCTCCAGGCTCTGAGCTAGCTGTCCGCACAGAGCCTGATGTGGGGCTCAAACCCACGAACCGTAAGATCATGACCTGAGCTGAAGCCGGACACTTAACCGAGTGAGTCCCCCAGGCGCCCCTCAACTTATTTTCAATAGGACTGAACCAAAGGAGTGGAAATTAGGGTAGGTGGATTGGGCTCAAAATACATGTAACTGAACATTCTTGACTGGCTATTAGTAAAATAAATAACAACCCCTTATATACCATCCGACTCCATTTATGAGTTCTGTTCCATAACCGAGAGAGGAAATCTTTCTTGCAGTGGAAAGAGAGACCCAAGAGGACGGAATGATTTTGATCTTCATGGCGTCCCATGGGCTTATTTTGAATTCCTATGGAAAGAAGAGCTTAGATGCATACGTGGAAAACATAAGAAAGAGCTGATGTAACCTATTTTAAGGACTTCCTCGGAAGAAAGCCTGCTACCCAAGAGCACTCAAAACATTTGGGTTCCAGCTTGTTCACTGTCCCCTTCTCCTCCTGCATCTTTGTAGCACACACCTATTGGTGGCTCTTACCAGTTGGCAAAAGTTGTCCTCCTCTGGAAACTTCCCATTCCCTACAGAGAATCATAGCAGCAAAACCCAACTGCAACGATGGTGGTGCCGTGAGAGCAGAATCCTCTGGCTGCAGCCTTATTGGACCCGGGGTGATCACGTGACTCAAGGAGACTCACAGTCTCTCCCCATGGAATCTGAAATTGCTCCTACAAGATGCTGGTCTGTAGATGTTTAGATGAGGCACATCCATAATTATAATTACTACTTTTTCACATGTGCTGCAGGACTGCAGGGGGAGAGTCACTCTGAATGTCAGACGGGAATACAGTGACAAGTGAAGAGGACTCAGTCATGGTGGGTTTTTGTTTTCCTGCTTCTTCCTGTGGTCCCACTGCATTCCTGTCCTTGGATCCTTTAACAGACCCCGGCGCATTAGGACACATTTCCATCACGATTGTTTCTTGAACTCGGATAGCATCTGCTGTGTGGGTATGAGGGCTGTCACTTACTCGTCTTTCTAGGGACACAGGTGATGCAGTCTGGCTCGCTCTCAGTTGCAGGCACGGACCCTCCTCGGTACCGTCTCAAACAGGCTGGGATCACCTCCACTCAATCCTCACTCTGAAGACTGATCACAACTCTGCAGAGCAGCTCAATAATCCCGTGGGTCCTTAGTGAGGAAACTGGGGGCCCCTTTCTAAAGCTGGGTGTTCTGAGTGCCCTTAAAGTCACCGACTCATTTTCCAAGCCAAATTGAAACCAGAAGTCACTCGATTTGGCTTCAGAGGCTAATTAGACTTGATTCATCATTTTACTCCAATCTGTTAAATTTAATACCCAGCCTGACCCTACAGCTGGATGCTCCTAAACTTTAATTCATCGCGGTGGCCAATTAGCAATTTCCTTGCAGAAACACTTTTCTGGGTGGCTGATTTATGCATGGCTTACAAAGATTAATTGGGTTGACTCGGGTTCTGTTTTCTAATCTCTCAAATAAGGCTCTGACACGGGAAGGGAATGAGATTATATACATACGTAGCATAGCACAGTGTCCAACAAACGCAAAGAGCTCGGTGTATGTTATGAGCTGTTACTATCATCACAGTGATGCAGGTAAGACTGCAGAAGAGACGCACACTGCGTTAGCCCCACCAGGATGACACACGCGCAGGACTGACGGGTGGGTGGGACTGGGAGACCAGTGTCTGTCTCTCTTCCAGAGCCAAGAGTCAATGGGACCCACAGGTTGAAACCTGTCTTGAGGCTTTCTGTCTCCTTGCCTGGGGTGGTAATCATAGATTTAAGCCTTCTGGCTAAGGCATCTTTCAAGGTGAACTATTCAGCTGCACCCCGTTTCGCTGAATCAGCTGTTATTTCCCACGAAGTGCAGACTGGCCAGGCTGCTGGGTCGGTAAGAAAAGTGCGCTTGTATCTGTGCGCGTCTCTCTCAATTCGTTTATCTCTGCGTCTTTCCTCTTGTCTGCTGTGTGTCTCTTTTCTTCTTTCTCATTGCCTTTCTCGTTTCCACGTGGCGGGCTCATGAGTATCATCTGGGCGTGCCTACATGCACGTCTATGCGTGAGGTTCTTTGTCTGCCTTGGGTGATCACGTGAGACTTGTGGAAATACAGCCCGGATCCAAGATGGAAAAATAGCCCCTCTCCTCCTCCCTTTCGAAGCAGCTCATTTGTTTTGAAACCTTCTTGTTCTTCCTCTTCTTCTTCTTTTTTTTTCATTAAACTAAATAAAGTAGTTATTTCTTGGCTGGTGTAGAGATTTTTTTTTTAATAATGATTTTTGATAATCACTTTCCCAAAACTTCTTTCAGAAGAATACTTTGAATCAGCCCATTCTAGGGTTTCGTTATAGCCAGAGATAAAACTCCTTGATCAAGCTTCCATAAAACACACATCACATCAATTAACAGATATCGCCAGGGGCAGGCGTCTTGTTCAACATCTGCTACTTTATTACTAGCAGCACCAGCAGAATAGATTATGGGGAGCTTGGCCGTGGATTTCCACTGGCCTCCAAGAATGCAGAGATCTGCACTAGGCCCGCTCACTTTTCTGTCTCTAATGAGCCACATTAACACTGTCTATTGAACCCGGGGGGTGCCACATTTTCCTCCCCCGTTCTGGCACAACCACAAAGGCTGTTACGTAGTAGGGCCTTGAACTCTACCCCTAAGGAGCTTATTTTCACAAAAGGCATCAGGAACAAGAAGTAATGAGGGATGACGGCTGGATTTCTCGATCATTTACGGTATGTCAGTCTCTGTATTAGGCACTTCTCATGTTTCATCTCGTTTAGTAGGAAGCCAATCCTGTACAGAGGCGCTATTATTCCCATTTTGAAGATGAAGATGCTGGAGCACAGAGTGGTCAAGCATGTTTCTCAAGGTCATATAGGTAGTGAGTGGCCGTAGGGGACAGTGACAGTTCTTTGTTCCCACCTCCCCTTATTCTGGAAATGACCCTGACTTTCTAACCTAGGGATTGGGAATGTGATGTAGATCAAACGAAATCACGGTACTCATCTTCTGGGAAAGCATAGTTGATCTTGGGTCGGCACTGACTCAGCATGTGCAGTGAGAATCCATCTCTGCAATTAAGCCTCTTGAGAGGCTGCGAGGAAGAAGGAATCGTGCCCCCGTGGGACTGCTAAGCCAGGGCCTCTGTAACTTCGTTGCCAACCACGTGGAGATGTTTTGCTTTCTGGCTTAGGAAAAAATACTGAAGCCAACAGGCAAAGAGAACCAGAGTAAGCAAAGATGAGGAACAGAAGGAGGGAGAATCCGAAGAGGGTCGTGTTCAGTCCCTGGTTCCAGTTCCCAAGGATTTGATTTGGGGAGATCTTCACTTCACACTGGGAGTCACCACGTTATGTGCCCCAACTCTGATGACCTTTGTGGTCTGAACACGTTTGAGGTGGGTCTGGTGGTTGAAAAAGATCCACAAACGGGTACGTCTTCATTTGAGATGTAGTCTCGTTCTCCTCCCCTTGCACAGGGGCAGGACTCAGTGAATCACTTCTAACAAATGGAATGACGTGGAGGCAGGTTCCAGTCTGCATCTTTGGAGCCTGGGTCCTAAAGGCTCTGCAGCTTTCTCCTTGCTCTGCCTCTCGCGTGGAACACTCACTCTGGGGGGCAGCCAGTGGCCACGGTGTAAGGACACTCACACAGCCCTGTGGGGAGGGCCACCCGCCACAGCCACGGGAGTGAGCCATCTTGGAAATGGATCCTCCAGCCTTGAGAGGAATGATACCCCCTGGTGACACCATCACTGCAACCTTGTGACGGACCCTGACTCCTGGCCCACGGAAGCTGTGAAATAACACATACGTGTTCTAAGCTGCGGAACGTTGCGGCAGCTAGTTCCACAGCAACAGACAAGTAGTGTGGTGGATTGTTGTCACCTAGAATTGACAGAGTCCAGATAGGTTGAGAGATGGATGTACATTAAGTGGATGCATCCTGTTTGTCTCATCCATACCCATGTCCCCTTATTCTGCCCGCAGAGCCATGACCTTCCTTTTGGTAACCGAGCATCTTGTCTGGCTGCAGCTGGACGCTTTAGGTAGGACTGACTCCACTGTCATGGGCTGACTGTGATTGGTTTAAAACCAATGCACTTCCTTTCTTGGCTATAGTGATTGGTTTTGGAATGGACGCCCCATCCCAAAGGGCCACTGAGACACAAGGAGATAATTCATGAACCTTCTAGGGAAAATGCTCCTCTCTTACGAAGAAGACTTCACAAAATTGCTTTCTTCTCCTGGAGGATGTGGTAATTAAGATGTAAGAGTATGTGCTCCTACAGCCATTTTGCTGCCACGAGGCAGTGTTCAGAACATGGTATTACTGTGTTTGGCAGAGCAGAGAGATTGGCAGATACCAGGTAGGTCTCTGATGATATTGTTAACTCATCAGCAGAAGCCTTACCTGAGGCCCTCCTGTAAGCTCTTTTAGTCCTGTCAATCTATGCATTCTACTTACTGCTTAAACCATTTTAATCTGGGTTTCCTATTCTGTAAAATTTCTATTTTCTATTCTGTAAAAACAAAGAGGTAGTTAACTGATAATACAAACCAAGTCTGTCTGAATCCAATGTTCCTACTCTTTTAAACTGTCAAAAATTATCATACTCTATTGAACATGATCAATGGACTTCTGTTTAGAAATTGTATCAAAAACAAGCTTTTCCAACTTCATACTAAAAACAAAAACTCAAGAAGATAAAGATACTCATACAGCCCTGAAAATCCGAATAATAACGAAACTGTTGTCAGAATCTGCAAGAACATTCTACTAATCATAAGACTGCTGGAGTTGAATGGAGAAGTACAAAATGGCAGTCAACACATATTCTGATGTCCAGAACAGGGCAAGCCTGATAACTCTCAATAACTACAGAGAAATGTTCTCTCATTTCAGTTTAAAGACTACATGCCATGGCTGGTCTCTGCTTTGTGTATGCTCATGTTTATCATGAGAGAGCATTGCTGAAAAAGTTCATTGAAACGTCTTTTTTACACTTTATGCTCAGATAATTGGTTATTCTAGGTAATGCAATGACTTAGAAAAAAAAATCTACTCCTTTTAAAACAATACCCGGAGATACCTTCCAGCCAGTTGGGTGAGTAATTAAAACAGAAAACTCAAGAATGAGAATATATTGTAGAAATATCATATGATCCAATAATCCCACTATTGGGTATTTACCGAAAGAAAACTAAAACATTAATTTAGAAAGATACAGGCACCCTTATGCTTACTGAAGCATTATTTACAACAGCCAAGATATGCAAGCAACCTGACTGTCTATTAGCAGACAAACAAAAAAAGGAAGATGTGGTGCACACGCGTGCACAGACACAGGAATATTATGTGGCCGTACAAAGGATGAAATTGTGCCATTTGAGGCAACATGGATGGACCTCAAAGGTATTAACGTAAGTGAAATACGTCATAACGAGAAACATAAAGACCATATGACTTTACTCACAAGAAGAATACCCTCTTCTGCAAAATACCGAATGAATAAGAAAGCAAAGACCAGGGGCGCCTGGGGGGCTGAGTCGGTTAAGTGTCCGACTTCAGCTCGGGTCATGATCTCACGGTCTGTGAGTTCAAGCCCCGTGTCGGGCCCTGTGCTGACAGCTGGGAGCCTGGAGCCTGCTTTGGATTCTGTGTCTCCCTCTCTCTCTGCCCCTCCCCCACTCACGCTCTGTCCTTGTCTCAAAAATAAACACTAAAAAATTAAAAAAAAAAAAAGAAAGCAAAAAACAGAATTAGACCTATAAATACAAAGAACAAACTGATGGTTGTCCAAAGGGAGGGGCTGGGGGAAGGGGGCAAAACTGGTGAAGGGAAGTGGGAGGTACAGGTTTCCAGTTACGGAGCGAGTGCACCACGGGCAGAAGAGGCACAGCACGAGGAGTCTAGGCAAGGGCGCTGCAGCAGTGTGGTAGGGTGACAGAGCGCCAGGTGGCAAGCACACATGGCCTACAGAGCCGTCCCATCACCGTGCTGTACACCTGACACTCATGTCACCTTCCGGGCCAACTGTGCTCAAAACCAAATCAAACCAAAACAACTACAAACAAACAGAAAGGAACTGGCAATAAAACTGATCACGAATGTTGACATGTTTTGAAAGACGACATATGTACTGGAGAAATAAAAAGAAGGCATCATGGGAAGAAAGCATGCTAGGTTTTTCTCTTACATAGAGGAATGTCTACAGGTACGGTTTCATTCTAGTCTTTGATAAATAATATTAATGACAGTAATTAAAAAATAATAGTGACAATAACACCCATAATAATAATAGCCATTTGAAGCAGAAGAAAGGAAATAAAGTAAAATAATAATTTATAAATAAAATTTATCAAATCTTTATAATGTTCTAGATACTATGCTAAATGTTTTACAAGAAAAATCTTATTTAAAGAATATACATTTAAAAATTTTTTAATGTTTATTCATTTTTTGAGAGAGAGAGAGAGAGAGAAAACACGTGCGCGCACGCGCACAAGTTGGGGAGGGGCAGACAGAGAGGGAGACACAGAATCCGAAGCAGGCTCCAGGCCCTGAGCTGTCAGCACAGAGCCTGATGCAGGGCTTGAATTCACAAACTGCAAGATCATGACCGGAGTTGAAGCTGGATGCTTAACCGACTGAGCCACCCAGGTGTCCCTAAGAAATATGTTAGAGTGTGTTTTTAACTAACTAACTTAAATGTAACACATCACATCATTAAATCCAATTAATCCTATGATAGATCCAACTTGAGTGGAGGACATACTTGAAAGAAAGTATCTTTTTTTTTTTTTACAAGAGAAGGTTAAGTATTACCAAGGTGTGACTTATTCAAATATTTATCTATATGTCCACCATATACCAATCAAAATCCTACTGGGATCTTGCAAAATCATTCTAAGTTTTGTCTGGAAGAAGTAATGGGTGAGATTATTTAAGGACATTTTGAACATAGAAAAAAAAAGTGGTCCAGTCACATTTTGTAAACAAAGGTATTTGCCTGACCAAATCACAAAATAGTTTCTAAGGTTGTGGTAACTGAAAGCATAGAATATGGGTAAAACAATGAGATGAAGGAAATAGTACTGAGCGTATATATCACATAAGATCACAACAAAGACAGCATTACAGGCCAATGGGAAACAAGTTAATTCAAGGAGTCATGTTGGACAAACTGGTTGTTTGGGGGAAGGAAACAAGTTAGACCTTCACAATTGTATTATTCTCCCAAATGCATTTCAAATGAATTAAAAAGAAAAATGGGGAAAACACACAAAAAGAGTAAGATGCAGATAAACATTTTTCTCAGTTTGAGACAGGATTTTTCCAAGCACAGGACTCATGGAAGGAATCACAAGAAAAATGCTAATAGATTCAATCTGGAAGACTGAAAACTATAAGTAGGTTCTGGGGATCTGATGTACCACGTGACGGAATGAAAAATCACAATGAGCCAAATTAAAGGGCAGGGTGGCAATTGGAGGGGCGGAGATGTACAAGAAAGATGGTGAAGTGGAAAAGTGTTACAATGGCAAATCTTTAAAAATCCAAACGAACAATTTGCAAGGGGCATGAAAAGTTTATTTCCAAAGTGAGCCATACAAAGGGTCTAAAAGCATATAAGGAAAATATTCATCTTAAATGGACGTCAAAGAAGGCATCAAAGAAACGGAAACTGGGAAGACAATGAAGCATAATTTTACCCATCCAATTGGTCAATTAAGACATTGTAAGATGTAGCGCCACTGGTGTGAGATGAGCAAGGCCTTCTTGTGTGCCACTGGTCATTATAGAAATTGGTGTAAATTGCCTTTAGCGTCTCCCGTTATTCCTGTAAAATTGGGATGACTGGCTTCTCCATTATGGCAAGGGTTGGATGAGATAATACTTGTAAAATCCTTCCAACAGGGTAAATAACGGTTGACACTAAAGATGAAGACTGGGGAGTGGTAGAGAGGATTTCACCAGACCAAGCAGCAAGGCAGCATGGGACCAAAAGGAACTGCGTGTGGAGGAGAAATGGAAATGTCATTCCCGGTCGCCTCTGGGATTTCTGGACTTGGAAACAGAAGCTGTGTTGTAGCTGCTCAAAGAGAAGGGACTCGTTGGGCTTTCCTCATCATGGACGGATGCCTGACTCGTTTGGGCTGAACCCAGGACAACCAGCACGAACCAGGTTGCTGTTTACCAGCTGACCTCTTACAACATGCCCTGCTCCAAACCAAGAGACCTGTGCCTCCTCCACGCCTCTTCTAACCCTTCCCTTTCTCACCCACCAACTTGGTGTATCCAGAAACCATCCCAGAAACACGCTGATGAAGGATGACATCATTTTCAAATCACACCGGATTCCAAAGATCTGCGTTGAACCCAGGGGCTTAGGACGTTGCTGACTCCAGATAAAAATGTCTGGGCTCCCTTTCCTTCTACCATTAGTGTGGGGTCCGGACAGCAGTGACTAAGCTTTGAGTGAAATGTACAAAATATACCTTAACCAGCTGTGGCCGTCAATGTCTTGTCAAGAGAAGGAAGACTTGAAACTTCATCCAATACCGTGTTGGGCTTCGAAAGGAAGTGGCATTCGATACCCAGTAGAAGTGAAAGTTAGCGAAGGAAATGGTTTCTGATCTCTGAAGTGGTCTCAGCAGTGCAGCTGCGTTTGTACATCCAGAAACTAGAAACTCCACACCTTCTGCAGGCAGACACCCTGTGCAAGCAGCACCCCGCACTGACGATGTTTTCCAGACGTGGTGCAAGCCAACCACGCACAAAGATGCTCCGGAGAACAGCTGAGCTTGCTTCGTGTTCTCACTAGCGTATTGTGAGGTGAATTCTGGAGCTTAATTTTGAAATCCTAATGGAAGTGCCAATTCGGGGGTGGCAATCAGTTTTTGTTTTTGGGGAGGAGTTTAAAATGTGCTTTACTGGGGTGCCTGGATCGCTCAGTCGATTGAGTATCTGGCTTTGGCTCAGCTCATGATCTCACAGTTTGTGGGTTCGAGCCCCGCATCAGGCTCTGTGCTGACAGAGCCTGGAGCCTGCTTCAGATTCTGTATCTCCCTCTCTCTCTGACCCTGTCCTGCTTGTGCTGTCTCTCTCTGTCTCTCAAAAATAAATAAAAAACATTAAAAAAAAAAAAAGGAATACTCTCAGCATAGGAATAAACAAATTAAAAAAATAAATAAAATATTAGAAAAAATTTTTTAAAAATAACATGTGCTTTATGGACAATCTTTATGTTTCTTTTGGAAGGACCATTTTGGAGGACCATCCCCATGAGCAGTGTGGATGCTGGGCTAATACTCCCCCCCAGTCTTGAAGAATTTCTAGGTACAGTTAAGTTACCATAACACACCGGCTGCAGTCTTGTGGCAGGATTGTCGCACAGAGAGTCGTGACACTGAGGCTTTTCTTTCTAGGAAGCAACTTTATTCCAGCCGGCATCGCTCAGTTGGGTTCGTACCCAATGAACCGAGCCCTGAATACCATGTGGTGTGGTTTTTAATGTATTTTTTACTACTCTGTCTCCCACATATGGTAACGCACAAACATGCAGTCTGATTAAAGTGGTCTCATGTTACAAGGTCATGAGGGATGTTGTCACATACACGAACAGCAAGGTTGCTTGAGATGTTGTTTTTTTTTCTTTCCTACCACAGTCCGAGATGTTGCGTTTACTTTGAGCAATGGAAAACGCCCACACTGGCAGGACGGAGCCATTTTCAAGTTAACATTTCCCCCCTAAATCTGAATGTAGACTGCTATATGCCTGGAACTTGTCCCTGGGTCTCGGGCAGCGTGTGGATGTGTGTGATCCTGTTGGGTCCCTTGTTCACGGCCCAGGGTGAGTGGAGAATGATTGTGGCAGGGAAGGCCAGCCTGACATATTACACTAGAGGCACAAAGGATGGAGTCTGACCCAGCAAACCCATGGATGTTGTCTCAGTAGAGTTTGGCTTGTATATGTTTTAACAGTTAACCAGTTAGCTAGTTCGAGAGCCTTCTTACGGGTCCTCTGCCTCTGTTCTTAGAGCTCCCTTTCCAAGTCTGTTCTCTGTAGCAGCTAACGCTATCTTTAAAAATGTTCTGGAGAGCCAATATTTATTTTTGCTTTTGTTTCCCTTGCCTCAGGAGACATATCTAGAAAGATGTTGCTATGGCCAATGTCAGAGAAATTACTGCCTGTGCGCTCTTCTAGGATTTTTATGGTTTCAGGTCTCACATTTAGGTCTTTAATCCATTTTGAGTTTATTTTTGTGCATGGCATAAGGAAGCGGTCCCGTTTCATTCTTTTACATGTGGCTGTCTAGTTTTCCCAGTGCTGTTTGTTGAAGAAACTATCTTTTCCCCATTGTATATTCTTGCCTCTTCTGTCAAAGATTAATCGCCTGTATAATTGTGGGTTGATTTATGGGCTCTATACAATGGAATATTACTCAGCTATAAAAAAGAATGACCTCTTTCCATTTGCAGCCACAAGGATAAACCCAGAGGGTGTAATACTAACGGAAATAAATCAATGAAAGGAAGACAAATACAGTAGGATTTCACTAATATGTGGAGTCTGAGAAGCAAAACAAAGAAAAAAGGGAGACAGATAAAAAAACCCCAGACTCTTAACTACAGAGGACAAATTTGATGGTGACCGGGGGGAAGTGGGAGGGGTTGGGTGAAACAGGGGATTGGGGTTAAGGAGCGCACTGGTCATAATGAGCTCTGAGTGATGTACAGAATTGTTGAATCATATATTGTACACCTGAAACTAATAACACTATGTGTTAATTAACTGGAAATAAAAACTTGAAAAAAAATGTTCTGAAGGTCATGATACCCCCTCATTAAAATTCTCTCAAGGGTTTCATGAAATGAAATCCAAATGCTACACCTCAACTGACAAAGCTCTTGATGGACGACCTGATCTCTTGCCCCTTCCCAAATTCAAGTTTTACCCTCCCCTCCCTCAGTGGGCCCTAACTAAATCCCCTTTTAGAGAAAAGATGAGGAAGCTTTTAAAAGAATTAAGTGTAGAAAAGCAGGATGAAAGTCTGTACATAGTATGACTCCTGTTTCATTTAAACATTTTTGAGTTAGAAGGTACCACAGCAAAACATTAATAGTGATCACCATGGATTGATGAGGGTATCAGTGTCTTTCCCGGTTTTCTGCGTTTCCTGCATTTTTGACAGTAAACATGTGTGGAAGGAAAGGGTGACTCTATCTTCTTCTCCATCCTTGTCCCTGGGGGGGGGGGGTGGCTCTTTGGGACAGCAGCGCAAGGACGTTATTCCCTGAGAGCTGACAGTATTGCCAAGAGAGAGCCTGGCTGCCTGTGCTTGCTTCATTCACTGTTCACTCCAGTGGCTTCAGATGGAGGGACACATGTGTCTCCGGGGTCAGAGAAGGAGGAGGTGGGGATAGGGGGGGATTTAAATGATCCAGGGAAAGCAAGTTTTGCTTGCTTTGGCTTCCAGGAACATGATCAGCTCTAGATCACAGCCCAGGTGGGACAAAAGCCTGCATCAGGAGAAGTGGTAGCGTTGAATCCGAGGAAGGAGGGGAGACTGACCGCAAGCTTCGGTTCCAGGAGAGGTAGATGCTTAAGACTGAAAGAAGCCTTTGTGGGGAAAGGAAGGGTGCCATTTCCCACCATGCTGTGGTTTCCTGATGTGTTTGTGATGGTCTGAGAATCAGACCTGGGTTTTTTGGTCTGTATGTGTCTACACTCTCCCTGGATGGCCTGGTACCTCGTGGCGGCACTGTGCACCGAAGTGTTCACATTGTGTATGTGTCGTCTAGCGCAAAGAAACAAAACTGTCATACAAATAACGATTCCTGTTCTACCTACATAACAGGGCAGTTGATGAGCCAAAATGAGATAAGGCACGAGCTGGTGTTTTGCAAAGTGCACACAGAAGAGCGCGTCGGCAGTGTGCTCCTTGCAGGGACTATGTGGCGTCTCAAACCACCTAGCCCAGGATGGCTGAGCACCTCTGGTCTCAGCAGCGCCTTGGTCCTCGTTAGCGTTTTCTGGTGCTAACGGGCTGCACCCCTTCTTGGCTGTTGACCTGGGGGTCAGTCCTTTGTCACTCTGAGCACAGCCACCACAGGGAGATGGAAACTTACTTCTCAGTAAAGCTTTGCTGAATTCCCCGAGTCAATCGGACCCGGCCTGTCCCAGGTTTGGGCCACCAGCTGGGGGTGAGCCGTGGGGTGGGGGGGGGTCTTGATGACCAAATGTCTGATGAAGGAGACCCTGGGGGGGGGAGGGAGGAATCGCCCGGTCAGGTTCTCTCTAAGTACACTCTGGCGAACGAGCCTTTATTCTGACGCTGGTGTTTCTTCTGTAGCCTTGACATCGATTCTAATTCATCTGAATTTCCAGGGCTTTTTCAATAGCAACCGTGTGAGGGAATGAACGGGTTGACCTTTAATTTATAATCCTCGTGTCATGGAGTTTAGCAGAGCTTAACCTGCGTCGGTCGTGGTTCAGAGCCGCCTGTGTTGCTTCGGAAAAGGCAGGCTATGCCTTCCATGTCAGTTTGAAAAAAAAAAATTAAAATACAGGAACCAAGTGGTGTAATTGGGTCTCCACTGCAAAAAGCAGAAGAGGACCAGACAGAGAAGGGAAAAGCCTCCAGAAAATCTGAGGAAAAGCTGAGATACAGATGGAGTTCTGAAAAAACGTGCAAGGCACCGATTGGGTCAATAAAAATGTTTGTGGCTCTTGGGAACTCGAGAGCAGCCTGGCTGAGCCCGCGCGGTATCCAGGGCCAGGAGCGGCGGCGCCGAGGTTAATGAGAGAGGCTGAGAGGTCCCATCAGGAAGTGATTCAGTACAGCAGTTAGTATTCAGTGCTCATTAAGCTGCATTTTATCTTCTCGAGGTGTGTGCAGATGCTGTGATATACCGTTCTGATGCCCCCCTGAGATGAAGCCTTGTTTCACTGGAGGCCATCTTGTTTGAGGATGAAAAAACCTGTCTCAGCCCAGGGCACCATCAGGTCACCCTCACCAGCACCCAATTCGTGCAAGGACAGAAATGCTGGTGGCCTCCCCAGCTTGGGACAAACCAGCGGACATGCCAGCTCCAGAGTGGAATTACCTGGGGTCTTGGTTGGGCCTTGGCAGCGTTCCGTTTCCCTCTGTCCAAAGTTTGATTCCTTCCCCCACCTCTTCCGGAGGGCTTGTTCCCTGAAGTCCCTGCGGGTAAGTGTCACGCTCCCTGACCCCTATCTCAGACTCTGCTACTCGGGACCCCACCTGTGACAGATGCTATTTGGTACCGAGTCCTGAAATGTATTCAAAACTGATGATAATGGAGATGCCGAGCTTATAGCAAAGGGATTCCATTTATGTTCCTGGACGTGGAAATCAGTAAGTGGTGTGGGGCCCTTGAGGATGGGTCTGTGCATATGGTCCCTTATATGGCAAAGAGGAATAAGGTTAGAGATGAAATTAAGGTTGCCAGGCAGCTGACCATAAAATGGGGAGATCATCCTGGATTATCTGGGTGGGCCCAATGTAATCACAAGTGTCTTTAAAATTGAAAGAGAGAGGCAGAAAAGGGGGGGGTCTGAGAAAGAAAAGAGTGTGGGTCCAGCTGGCTTTGAAGATGGAAGGAGGTGGTGGCCACTAGGCAAGGAATGTAGGTGGCCTCTACAAGCTGAAAGCAAGCAAGAACGTGGATTTTCCCTTTGAGCCTCCTGTAGGAATAAGTCCTGCTAATACCTTGATCTTGGCCCCGTGAGACCCATGCCAGCTGTCTGTAAAACGTGAGATAATAAATTTGTGTCTGTAAGCTACGAAGCTGGTAGTACTATGTCACAACAGCCATAGAAAAGTATCACAAATGGTATGACACCCTGTTGGGAAGCCAAGGACGTGTATGTGAACAGCCATAAAATATTTCTAACTTTTTACTCCCCAAGGAAGGCCCACCCCTGAGTGGAAGTCTGACAGCATCAAGCATTCCAGAACCATCGGGGCAGAGAGCCCTCTCTGGGATTTCTCAGATCACACCATGAATACACCTACACAGCCCTAAAGGAGGTGCTGGAGAATATCCAACTGTTTGAAAAGGGCCTCCCCCCGCCCCCCCCAGGACTTTAAAGACTCTGGCTCATTCTGAGTTGTTTTCATCAACTTCCTATCTTGGGATTAAATATTTCAGAACTGATGTTTTAATTTATATATAGATGTGTGTACACACACACGCACACACATCTATATATAACAAATATATATTTAAGAAAACCCGAAACCACTACATTGTTTCCCTTAGCCTGGTGTCCAACTTTTTTTAAAGCTTATTTTATTTTTTTTAAATGTCTTTTATTTATTTTTGAGAGATAGAGAGAGACAGTACCATCAGGGGAGGGTCAGAGAGAGGGAGACACAGAATCCGAAATAGGCTCCAGACTCTGAGCTAGCTGTCAGCACAGAGCCTAATGCAAGGCTCGAACCCATGAACCATATCATGACCTGAGCTGAAGCCGGACGCTTCATCGACTGAGCCACCCAGGCGCCCCATTTATTCGAAAATTTTGAGAGAGAGAGAGAGAGTGCATGTGGGCTCTTGTGAACAGAGGAGGGGCAGAGAGAGAGGGAGAGAGAGAGAATCCCAAGCAGGCTCTGTGCTGTCAGTGCAGAGGCTGAGGAAGGGCCCAAAACCAAGAACCACGAGATCATGACCTGAGCCAAAATCAGGAGTCAGATGCTTAACCGATGGAGCCACCCACGTGCCCCTGATGTCCGACTTTTGAGAAGGCTTCTGCATAGTGGGAAAGGTTTTTCAAAATTCACCCTCAAGACATAGGGTCTGGAGTACCACGAAGACAAGAGAGAAATAAGGGCACATGAAATAGGGAGGTTATCCAGGCGGGAGCAATGTCTTCCTACCTGCTCCTGGCGCTATAAAGCAGCAGGTGGGACACAAGCATTCCTTCTTTAGTTCATCCATCAAAACCATCTTTGGGGCCTTCACTTCCCTCTCCCCAAGCAGCCTGACTGATGCACAGTGAAACTGGGGACCCGTGGCCTTACGGTGCAAAGCGACGGGCTCTCAGGTTGGAGCCCCCAGAGACTGGCCCCACCTACCAAGCCTGAGGCTGGGTATAGAAATCTGAATTTTCATCAGGCCCTCTGGGAAATTCAGACTGAGGTCGTTTGTGGACTGCACTTTATGAAAGTCTGCCCTGCTGGAATCCCCAAACAATCTCACGAGCGGGGTTCCTTTGCTGAAGTGGCTGATGGATTGGTCTCCACCATAAGTGGGGAGCTGGAGGCTTCCTCTTCCCATCCCCTCTGGAGAGTTGTAAGGAGTTAATCCATTCCATAAATAAAGTCTCCGTTGCAAGTCAAATATTTATTTCCTATGTGGAGTGGGAGAGAGCCCCTTTTCTATCAAGCCTCATCATGACACGGGTTGGAACAGTGCCGATGGAAAGTGATTGCACTCGGGGAGATTTTTATTATGTGCTTTCGACTAACAAAGGGGAGAGAAAAATCCAATTAAATTCCAGGAAGGAATGACAGAGCGAGCATAACGGAGCCATACTGTTCCAAGCAGGTCCCCCTGCCAGAGCAGAGACAGTGGGCGGAGGAGGGAGAGGGGCCAGGAGACCTGCAAACAGAGAAAGGTGTGGCTGAGGTCAGAAAAGCCCCTGGTGAAGGGTCCCCATGTTCCCAAAACATGCAGGAGATTGAGAAATTTCAATGCAAGAAGCTATTTTAACAGAGTAAGACTACAGGCATTCTGCATTTTCAGGCCGGAAAGTTAAGTGCTAAGAATGGAGCATAGTCAATGGTCTGAATGCACTGAATGAAGAAGATAAGCGGCTGCTGAGCACAGACAGAGGGATCCGTGGTGGGGGGTGGGGTTTACGAAGGAGAGCAACTGATAAGCAGGAGGGTGGTGGAGATGATGAGGAAGAGTAAGAAAGGACAATGACAATTCCACCTTTGGTAGGGGCACTTGGGAGACAGGAGCCCTGGACGCTGTAGGACACGAGGGCTCCATGCCCCATGCCTTTGGGACCTTAGAGAAGAGAGGGCTTGGACATAATCTTCCTTTTGGCAAACCAGGCCTGAGGAACCTCTGTGTGGTCACTGCTCATTCTGGTTTGGCAGCCCTGGGAGGTGAGGGAAGCTCAGACTTGGTGAGAGATGCAGGTGAAGGTCCAGAAGGTCCAGGCCCGGGGCAACCTGAGTACCGGCTGCCATCTCTCCAGTCACTTGAGGCACATACCCTTTTATCTCTCTTTGTTCTTTTGCGTTTATAATAAAAAGCACAGCTTAAAATTTTTGTTTTAAGAGAAAGAGCACAAGCAGGGGAGAGGCAGAGAGAGAGGGAGACAAAATCCAAAGCAGGTTCCAGGCTCTGAGCTGTCAGCACAGAGTCTGACGCAGGACTCAAACCCAAGAACTGCGAGATCATGACCTGAGCCAAAGTCAGGTGCTTAACTGACTGAGCCACCCAGGCACCCTAAAAAGCGCAGTTCTAGTCAAAGTAGAAGATGCACACTACAAGACAGTCCAAATTACGGACTGGGCTTGTCATGAAAAGCGATCACCCTTTTGCTAACCCTTCCCACTGCTGAGTCTTCAGCTTTGGAGCCAACTGTTTCTTGGGGCCATTTGTCCTGGGTCTGGGGCAGCACTGGACTCAGAAATGTAATTTATTGTACGGACCACTGGGGTCCCATGGGGGACCCAACACAGGACCCATGAGACGCTGGATACTGTCTCTGACAGAGGCAGAGAGAACAGGTCTTGGCAAAGCAGGGGCTTAAAAACCTTTTTTCTTGACTGTGACCGTAATGACCTAAGAGTGATAACTAACAAGAGTGGTAAGTAATATGTGACATAGAGTAATAAGAGTGATAATAGTAACGATAAGAGGGCACTTGCACTGAATGAGGACTTGGTGAGGACCAGGAGAACCTGGCTCAGTCATTTCCAGAGACGAACCTTTCTGGGCCTCTTAGAACTGCTAGGAACCATCAATATATTTTTCAGACAAGCAAATTCAGAGGGATTAGATACGTATCCCTGACTGCTCCCGTGGCTCACCGTGTCAGGGTTTGACCCCGGAATTCTAACTTCCTCTCCTCCCCCAACAGAGAAGCTAAAAGTCTGAGAAGTCAGGGGACGAACCCAGCAGACACACACACAGGCGGTGATGGAGCTCGTTCTAGAACCAAGGTCTTCAGATCCCGGGTTCTTCCCACGTGCTACTTCCCTCCGCAGAGGCTAGCCTCTGAAACACTGCCTGAGACCCAGAAGAAATTCAGAAGGATCCGAGGAGAAGAAAAGAGTGAAGTCCAGGCCACCGGCCCCTCCCGGGGTGCTTACGTAAGCCTCGGACAGGGCCAGGCCATTTATTTTCAGGAATAGCCTAATGATCACCCGGCAAGTCTAGTTACGGATGTGGTTCATCAGGCCACCTGGATATACTGGTGCGAAAGCTCACAGTCCGTCTCAGGCTGATGGATTGCCCGAGTTATTAATACGGAAAAGGAGGGAGATTTACTTTCGGTAGCGGAATTAAGGTGCTTCAGTGCACCCTGGACTAGTTGTTTTAAAATAACAGGGGACCGAGTTTCTCTTGGAAAAGGACTTAATTTTTATTGAAAACCTACCACCTTCAAATGGCCGGCAAGTTGAAGAACTATAAAACTGTCAAACAGCCCCATTATTAAAAGCTTTATTTGACAAATCTCCCACTGCTGGAGTAACTCGTGCGTTTTTCCTTCTCGCTCACAAGAAATAAAACCACTCACTTATGCAAACTGCTGACAACGAATGGAAACAAATGGACTTGTAAACACAAGCGGAGACACCCAGCGCCTTCCGCCGCCTAATGGAAGTTTGAGTCCTTCGTAAATCTTGGGGCGGCTCGGCCAGGGCGGCGGCTCCAAGGCTTCTCATCTCCCGGGGTTCAGAGCCGAGGAAGACGTCCTTGTTGCTGGAAGGTTCCGTATCACAGGCAGGGATTAGAGGGCACGGAGAGGCGCTTTATGAGTTCCTGTTTTCTGTCACTGTAGGACAGATGACCACACCGAGTGGAGAGGATTAAAGCCCTCCCCAAATCCCTCGTGCTTTCTGGGGGGGTTGGGGATGCAGGAGCGATGGAGGTGGTCCTTCGCTCATGATCTCATGAGGTTGCAACCGAGGTATCAGCGAGACTGGAGGCCCAGCTGGGAAGAGACTCGTGTCACCGTGTGTGTCCTTGTTGGTAGCGTTCAGTTCCTTGCTACTGGAGCTTGAGTCTGTTTCTCTCTCGGTTTCTTGCTGGCTCTTGCTGAGAGGCTGCCCTCAGCTTCTAACCCGAAGTGCCTTCCACGTGAACCTGACATGGCCAAGTCCTTCATCCAGCTACAGAGAAGAGTCTCCGGTGGGTCGGGGGGCAAGATGGAGTCTTACACACTGTACTGCAGCTATGGAAGGGGTGGCCATCACCTTTGCCACATTGTTGTTTAGAAGCAGGTCACCATCTCGCCCACGCCGAAGGAGAGGGGTTAATGCGAGGGTGTGAATGTCAGAACGTGGGCATCACAGGGGCCACCTTCGCATGTGTCCACCACGTTCCCTAAGCTCTGATTAGGTCTCCAGGCCAATCTGACAAGAGCCACCGAGTTTAAGGGTGCTAACATACACCTTTAGAACACGCCGATAATCACTGTGATGTCTACATAGTTTACATGGTTAGGAAAACTGTGTCTACCAACTCGTGTGTTTTGAATAATTGGTCTTCCCCTTAAACACAGACTTTCTTCTCGACAGGCACGCCCACTCGGCGCGTGCTTGATCCGAAACTCTGACGGGCATTTAGAATACGGCAACCTAAGTAAATGTTCAGCGAATTTGCCTGCGCGGATGTTTTTCTCTTTGGGTAAGTGTGCAGATGTCCTCGGGAACAGACAAGGAGGGAAAGCAAAGGCGAGTAAGGAGGGAGACACACAGCAAAGTTCTCGCACACCACTGATATGATAGAATTCTGGGGTTCCCAACCTCAGCACTATTGACATTCTGGTCCAGATAATTCTTTGTGGAGGGGAGGTGTTAGAATGTTTTGCAGCATCTCTGGCCTCTACTTGCTAGATGCCAGTCGCATGTGCACCCCAAACCTCCCCAGATACTGTCAAGTGCTGGAGAGGACAACAAAATACCCATCAGTGGAGAAGCCCTCATAAAATTCTAGCACCAAGTAAATGACATTGGCTTTTTAGGTGGGTTGAGGCGTTTTGCTTGGGCCAATATATAATTGTTTATTTATAAATGCTAAAACTATCTCATGGGATGCCTCTGCTCTGGGGAATCAGGATAGCTGGCTAACGACGTGGGCCTTGGAGTTTGGGAGCTGAATGCTCTGGTTCTCGAGGCCTGGCTGGGCCACTTGCTGGCTGTGCGTGGGGGAAATTTTTTAAACTGCGCCTCTTCTCATCTCCTTATCTGTCTTAGTGACCCATCTGGCGGCGCCCGAGTAAACAGAACCGATGTAAGTTCTTACTGCGGAAATGATGTGCCGTGTGTTGGTCGTTCTTTAGCATATGTAGGCGCCCGGGCTCTCTTAGGCTGGCTGTTTTCTCCCTTTACCCTTCCTGGATTTAGGACCTTGTTGGGAGCGAACGGTGGGACTAGAAAGAAGAGCCTTCCTGGTAGACCCAGCCACCTTGTTCAGGTAAAGATGACCGGGAGGTGTTGGAACAGAGGGGCAGACCAGCTTTGATGGGGAGAGGAGGCAAGTTTGAGGGGTACTCACGGGGATATGAGATGTCCTCTGTCACTGCAGGGACTCTTCTGTGATGACATTTCTAAGGCTTCCCTCCTTTCCTCCGGGGGGAGGGTCTTCCTTTGTGCTGGCTGCAGACTAATTAATCCTTATGATTCTGTTGAGAGGAGGTATTTTCAGGAATTCATAATGCAGTCTACCTGGATTATCACAGCTAAATATATACAATGTAAGTTTTCTATTTCAAGTATTTTTTTGTTTAAGTTTTAATGTTTTTTTTTTTTTTAATTTTTGAAAGACAGAAACAGAGCATGAGCAGAGGAGGGGCAGAGAGAGAAGGAGACACAGACTCTGAAGCAGGCTCTGAGTGGTCACGATAAGATCCCAACTCAGGGCTCAAACTCGTGAACCGTAAGATCATGACATGAGCCAGCTGACTGAACCACCCAGGCGCCCCTATTTCAACTGTTTTTAAATGTTTATTTATATATTTTGAGAGTGATAGAGTGAGCATGGGTACGTGCATAAGAATGGAGGGAGGGAGGGAGAGGGAGAGGGAGAGAGGGAGGGGGGGGAGAGAGAGAGAGAGAGAGAGAGAGAGAGAGAGAGAGAGAGAATATCCCAAGCAGGCTCTGCACTATCAGCACAGAGCCCAACTGGGGGCTCGAACTCTTGAACCGTGAGATCATGACCTGAGCTGAAATAAAGACTTGGACACGCAACCGAGCCACCCAGGCATCCCTCTATTTCAACCATTTTTAAACGCAGAGTTTTGTGACACAAAATACATTCAAGTTAACATCCATCTCCAGAGCGCTTCTCACTGTCCCCAACGGAAACTCCGTCCCCATTAACTTCCTTTCCCCACTCTGAGCCCTGACACCTACCCTTCGCTTTCTGTCTCTGAATCTTTAGGTGCCTCACGTGGGTGGAGTCACACAGGATTTGTCCTTCTATGACTTGTTTATGTGTCTCTCAGTGTAATTTCCTTAGGGTTCCTCCATGTTATAGCATGTGTCAAAATTTCCCTCTTTAAGCCTGAGTAATATGTTGTCATACATGCAGGCTGCATTTTGTGTCTGCCGTTATCTGCTGAAGGACACTAGGGCTGCCTCCACCTTTTGGCTTTTGTGAATAGTGCTGCTGTGATCATGAATGTGCAAATACCTGTCCTTGCTTTCACTCATTTCGGGTGTGTACACAGCAGTGCGACTGGTGGATCGTACGGTAATTCTACTTTGAATTTTGTTGAGGAACTGCTGTACCATTTTCCGCTGCACCTGCGTTATGTTACATTCCCACCAGCCACACACAGGGTTCAAATTTCTCTGTGTCCTCGTGGGTTTGATTTGCATTTCCCTGATGACTAGTGACGGTGAGCATCTTTCCAGGTGTGTAAATTTATATTCTGAGCAAGAATTCTGGAAGACTCCACAATTCCCTGGTGGGATTCCAGGCAGCTAGGAGGAAGAGACGGTTTTAGACAGCGGGACCTTCCGGTTTGGAATGCCAGCGTTCAGAGCACGCGGTGCCTGTGTGAGGTCATCCCCATCGCTCCCGGCCCTGCAAACTCCCTCGTAGTCCTCCGATCGTTCATCTTGGTTATCAAGTGATATCCCGCCTACAACGTCTGCTGAGAGGAGCCCTAGCCAGCTGCCATCTCTTTAATATTTAGAAAAGTGCCTTAATAAATCCTAGCTCTTTCCTGCGTGTTGCTATCTGTATTCGCGGTCTCCAGTTTTCTGGGAATTCAGTGGGATGGTTTCTTATCTGTTAGCTTGTCAGAAACAGGCGAGAGGACAATCAAATGTTCATCTATTCGCATCTGGTGTTCTGCGGGGAACAGCGTTTAGACCCCTACCGTGTTTAACTGTATAAATGGTTTCTATCTATCATCTAAATCAGAACTGCTTACGTGCAGAGCAAATTGCATCAGATAGAGATCCACACAGGATCGTTGCTGGGGACCACTGGGAGCTGGGAGAATTCTCACCATTGTCCTTTGTTACTTTTCCCGGCCTGATTTCTGGTTGAACTTCAGCTTTGAGTCATTGATGCCTCTGTGTGTGTGCGCGCCTGCGTGTGCACGTGTGTGCATACATGCACATGTGTGTCTTTGGATCTGCGCCTGTCTGCATCTTGTAGTTCTCGCTGGGTCTGTCGGCACTGGCGGATATTAGGGTCATACATCACGTCCTGCATGTGTTTATGTGTGCAGACATGTTTTCGTGTGGTTTCTTGGTGTCTGTGCTCACGTGTGACGCCTCTCTGATGGTTTTTGTGTCTCTGTGTATATCTGCAGGTGCCTGGGACTGACTGTATCTGTGTGTGTGTGTGTGTGTGTGTGTGTGTGTGTGTGTGTGTGTGTGGTCTACGCATGGGATTGACTGTATCTGGGTGTGTGTATGTGTGGGGTCTATGCCTGGAACCGACTGTATCTGGGTGTGGTGGGGGTCTACGCCTGGGACTGACTGTATCTCTGTGTGTGTGTGGGGGGGTGTCTATGCCGGGGTGTGGGCGCTCGAGTCACGTGAGCCCTTTCTTTCTACACAGGACCCCTCTTCTGTGGACCGAGGCACAGCCCCGTCTTCCTGCCTGCGGAGAATGACTGGCGTGCACGGCTACGGCCTCGGGCAGCCGGCTCTGTGATGCGCCCGGGGCTTGGCTGGCGGGGCCTCACCACGTGGCTCCCGCCCTTGACCCTGTGCAGCCCCCAGCCGAGACCCCCGCCCGGGGGGGTCGTTACCTGTGCCGGGATCAGTGCCTCCTGACGTTCCGCTGCCAGCGCCTCCGGAGCCGCCTCCACGGGTCCCACCGAGGAAGGCGCTTCGAGGTGACACGAAACAATCCATCCTCCAGCCAGCTCCAGCGGGCTCCCTGCCGTGACACGTCCCTGTTCCCGGGACCCATGGCACTGTCCTTCCCGTCTCTGCCCTCTGCGCTCCTGAGGGGCCGGGGGGAGGGGGCTCCATTGTCCCTTTACGCTGTGCTGTTAGGGCCAAGAGGAGGGTGGCAGCGTTTCTCTGTCACCGTCCCCACAACCGTCTGTTGGAACTTGGGCTGACGTGGCACCTTATGGGGTACAAGGCCTACCGCTTTACACGCACTGCCTCCTTCACCCCCAAAGTTACCCCCTCAGCACAGGGAGGACGAACGTCGTCTTCTCCGAAGTTCCTGTGACTGGGCCATCGCCCGGGTCAGACACGACGCGCAGCCCCTTCCGTGGGCCGAACCGGGAACGGGCACCACAAACCCACCAAGAAGATATTATCACTTCCCCCGTTCAGCAGACACGAGCAGGCGCTGCTCCGCGCCCGGTGGTTTCAAAATGGCGGAGCCCCCGGGCTGTTTTAAAATGGCAGAGCGCCGGAAGCTGTTCTAGAATGGGAGGAGCTCTGGGGCTGTTCTAAAGGGGCGGAGCTTCCGGGATTCTTTTAAAAGGGCGGAGCTCTGGGGCTGTTCTAAAAGGGCGGGGCTCCCGGGGTTCTAAAAGGGCGGAGTCCTCGGGTGGTTCTGAAGGGGCGGAGCTCGCGGGGGTCGTTCTAAAAGGGCGGAGCTCCCAGGGTTCTAAAAGGGCGGAGCCCTTGGTTATTCTAAAGGGGCGGAGCTCTGGGGCTGTTCTAAAGGGGTGGGGCTCGCAGGGTCATTCTAAAACGGCGGAGCCCTTGGTTATTCTAAAGGGGCGGAGCTCCGGGGCTGTTCTGAAAGGGCGGAGCTCCCAGGTTCTAAAATGTTCCCGAAGCCTGCCAGCTCTGCAGAATGTGCCCAGAGGACAAGCACTCCTCTCTGCCCACCGCCACCACCGCACTGCAGCCCGGTGTTCCGTCTCGTGGACACCGCAACAGCTTCCTGAAATGGCCGCCCTGGCTCTGCGGTCTCCCCCAGCATCCCCTCTCCACGCAGAAGCCGGGGAGACCATGAACGCGGAGGCGTTAAGTCTGGTCACATCGCTTTTTCTCTTCAAGCCCTCAGTGGCTCCCATCTCACCCGGAGCAAAAGCCAGACTCCGTCCTGCAAGACCCAAGTGACCTGACTCCCTGTCGCCTCTCCGGCCTCGTTGGCCCTTGCTTCGTCACCCCTGCGCGCTCCGGCCGCGTTCATCTCACTCATCCTCAGACAAACCGCCGGGAACAGAAACACACCGCGGTTGCGGCTTATTCTGCAGCTGCACTGGACCCGCCTGCCTAGCTCTCTCGCTTCCTTTTCTCAACAGGAACCTGCCCTAAAATTTCAACTGCTCCTCACCTGTTCCGAGCCCATGACCTTATTTTTTTTCCCCCTCGGTGCTTACGACTGGCCTAGATGACTACAGATTTTATTTATTTATCTGTCTCCCCGCCAGCAAGGGCATAGGGATTACCACCGTGTACTTAGCGCACAAGTAGACACTTCGTTCGTGTTTGCTGACTGACGTATATATGTCAACACACATGCAATACAAAATTTAAAAGGTACAGGAGAGAAAGTTTTGTTGCCAACCACTGCCTTTAACCACACATTTTCACTCCTAGAGTGCATTATCCTGTATGCTTCCAGAGATGGTTTATATAAACCAACATCTGTGTGTATGTGGGTGTCTGTCTTGGCCTCTGTCTCTGTCCCTGTTCCTCTGTCTGCCCTATCGCAGTTCCTGTCTCTCTCTCTCTCTCTCTCTCTCTCGACAGGTGTCTGTATCTGAAGCAGCATCACACACAGTTTTTCATCCTTGTTTCTTGCATGATATCTTGGCCAGCTTTTCCCATCAGGGCGTGCAGAATCGCCGCAATCTTTTTTCTTTTTTTAAGTTTATTTATTTTAAAAAGTTTTAATGTTTATTTTTGAGAGAGAGACACAGAGAGGGAGCAGGGGAGAAGTGCTGAGAGAGAGGGAGACACAGAATCCGAAGCAGGCTCCAGGCTCTGAGCTGTCAGCACAGAGCCTGATGTGGGGCTTGAACTCATGAACTGTGAGATCAGGACCTGAGAGGAACTTGGACTCTTAACAAACTGAGCCACCCAGGCTCCCTGTTTATTTATTTATTTTTGAGAGAGAGAGAGAGAGAGAAAGACAGAGAGAGAGAATGAACCAGTTTGGGGGGGGGGACACACAGAGAGGGTGAGAGAGAGAATTCCAAGCAGATTCTTCATTGTCAGCACAGAGCCCAACACAGAGCTCGAACTCAGGAAACTCTGAGATCATCACCTGAGCCCACACTTCACCGACTCAGCCACCTCGGTGCCCCTCTAGCTGCAGTCTTTCAAACGCCTGTCTCTTACGATCCTACGGGTCTGCATATGTTGTTTCTCTGGTCCCCTAGTGATGGAGTTTTGGGCAGTTTCTAACATTTTGCTCGTGTAGACCACGACGGCAGTGAATGGCAAAGCACACATCATTTCTCAAAAATGCAAGTGTATCCGTGGGATGAAGTCCTGGAGGTGAAATTGTGTGGGCTGACTTCAAAACAAATCAGTGCTCAGCTTTCTTGAGGCGGGTGTTCCTGGCAATACTGATACAGAGCGGACGGCGCTCCTGTGTTTCATAATGTCAGAATTTAAAATCGACTCATTATACGGTTATGGGAAAACTCACAAAGACTGCTACATCAGAAGCCCTGTAGTCTACTCCGTCCCTTGACCTTGAGATGGCGCCATGAGTCAGAGAGGCCATATTTTCTGTTAACGGCAGCCTAAGACCTAATCTTCTTGACAAGTGACCCTGAGGTCAGGAGTGACCTCCCAGACTATAAACATTTCTAATTTTGACTTTGCCTACTGTCTCGGAGGTTCTTTTCCCTCTTCTCATGCTGCGGGATTGGATTTGGGGAGTGGGGTGGGGTGTTCACAGCAAGGGACAGAGGAGAAAAAGGACACGCAGAATGTCAGTCGTGCTTAAGCACTGAGCAAAGTTCTGGGCATTTCAGTTTTCCTTTCTGTAAAATGGGGATAGTAAGATTTACCCTCACAGGATTGTTCTGAGGATTTCATTAGCCCATGCATTCATTTGTTAAAAATGTATATATTTGTTAAAATATATATATATTTACTAAACACCAACCGTGAGGTGCGCACCTCAACAAAATTCCTCAACTGCATGAATCTCATTAGCATGTGAAGTGCTCTGCATTGTGCCTGGTGGGTAGTTGGGGCTCCGTGTAGGGGGACTTGTGGCATTTATCCTCAGCGGAGGGCAAAGCAGGGACTCATTCTCCATGGGAGAATTGCAGTAGAGGGAGGTACTTGAGACCACTTTGAGGGACAAGGGCATGGGATGAAGCATTGGGTCCTAATGAAGGGCAGGGGTGAACCCCCGCCCTGCTGGTGTCTAAGTTGTCTGTGACCGTGGTTAAGGTCAGATTCCACGGCTCTCTGATTTCCTATTTCTCAGGGTCAGGTTCTTTCCTTGCCCTGACCTCAGCCTCAGCGGTTCTGACCCTTTGCTCCCCACGTCCCACTGACCTTCATTCTACACCTGGACCCCTGTATTTCCTCCGTTCTTCCCTACCCTGTGACCGGGTCTTTCAGTAAAACAACCCGTGACCAGCCAACTTTTGCTCATGTGTGTTCTTTATCTGTTTCCTTATGGTTTTTAATCATTCTCTTTTGATTTGATAAATGAGTCGAAGCTTCTCACGACTTTTCCGAAGACCCAGGGTAAAAAAAAAAAAAAAAGTCCTTTCCGGTAGCTATTGCCGTTGTGAGGGAAAAATGAGCCTTCTCTATAGTCAATAAATCACTTTGTCACCTTAATCTTTTATTGATCTCAATAAAAGTTGTATTTTGTTTCTTAACAAAAATCCACCGGGGCAGACGTACAGGTGGGGGCACAATGGAAGTGGTGGCCAAGCCATCACCTCGCATTGTTATTTATGGGAGAGCAATGGGGGGGGGGCAAGAGACTAAGACACCATTCTTGCAAGTGACGCATCATATTTTAAAGGACACACTTGACCCCAGGTAGCCTACTCGCAGACAAGACTCTGAAGCTATATTTTATGCAGACTTTTATAAACAGGTCGTAAACATCCCACTTCTCCAAGTCAGGAAGGGAAAGGCTCTTTCTTGTTTGGAAATAATGCATCTATGTGGTCAGTTAAATCTAGAATATGGCAATCATTGTACTCAGACACGGCTTCATCTCTTAGGGAGGATTATCAAAACAGGTTCCTCGTGCAGGAATGAGTAACATTTCATCAAGGCTTGGAATCAAGCTTTTTTTTTTAAGGCTTGGAATAGATATATTTCCCCCTCGGTGCAGAGGTAAAGACATACTAATAAAAAATGGTCTTCAGTGTTAACGTTTGTGGCTTGCTCATATCTCCCCGGGGTGTGGATAAAGGGAGGATTTGGTGATTCTGGTTTTAAAAAAAGAAGCAAAGTAGAGCAGGGCATACACACAATACTTTTTTCATTTGCCTCCATTCTCTGTAAGACCCAACTCCAGGGTCATCTCTATCAGACCTGATGGATAGGATCTTGGTCCTTATTCTCACCAGACAACTTGTGATTTTCTTCATTCTCCACTGTATGATTGGGCAAGGTCCCTGACTTCACGGAGTTTGCGTTCTTGGTGAGACGACACACAGCGAAGGCATAAAGCTTGATGCGAGGGAGGTGATGGAAACTTCCAAGTTCAAGTTTGTCTCTGTTTCCTTCATCTGGTTGACGGTTGTCACAGCACGTCTGGGAGCACACACTAAGCATTTTATTTTATTTTTTTTAGTGTAGGCATTAAGGGTTTATACCTCTTAAAGGAAAGGTATGAACCAAAAGATCTCTAAAGAATAATCTTAACTTTTGGTATGATAATAGCTGATATTAATTGAGCGCTTTCTCTGTGTCAAGCGCCGTGGGGCCTTATTAATAACACAAGACATTTATTGTGTGCTTACTATGTGCCAAGCGCAAGTGCATGATACTTCACATGCATTCATGTTTTAATCTTCATTACGATCCTGGATGTGGGTACTGCCATCCCTGCTTTACCGAAGAGGAAAGCACACACACAGGGATTACGAAGCGCATCCGAGGGCCCCCACTGGAAATGGCAGTCAGATTAGGCAGCCGGACTCAACAGTGTGTGTTCCCTACCATTTCACTTTTCTCCAACCCTCTAGAATTCCTATCCCAATTATCCTAAAGGGACACACCCTTGTTGGTATGCATTCAAGTACTCATTTTTAATATCCAGACCAGAAATGGGGCATGTTCTGGTTTCCTTTTGGGCAAACTAGAACAGGAAGAAGAGGAAGGGCATTCATAGCTGAAGGACCAGCATGTGCAAAGGCCTTGAGGCACATAAGAGCAAGGGGGGTCAAATGATGGCAGCTCTAAGAAGATTGAAACTTCCTGCGCGTGTGCGTGTGTGTGTGTGTGTGTGTGTGTGTGTAGGTTGGGGGAGGAGCAGATGAACAGACAAGAACACGCTTCCCACCCAAGGTCTGATCTCGTTTTTATCCCACGGATCTCAGGATCCTGCTGCCTCCTTAGGGCTGTGTGACAATGTGGATGTTTCTTAAGTGCGTTTGCCTGTGAAGAGGACAGAGGCTCCAGGAAGACTCGCCCAAACACCAGGTAAAGGGACGATTCAACAGGCCTCCAAGTACAGTGCTCTCCCTGGAAAGCACTACTTCCTCTTCCTTCTTCCGTTGGAAGGCAGAGGAGATGTGTATACTAATTAGGACATTAGGCTGGGATATGCCAGAGAAGAGGGAAATGACTCTGTACGGTTTTGGGTCGTCTTTTCCCCCATCCATATGTAGGGATTTATCCACTTACAGATTGTGGAAAGCCCAGGCCTGTGCATGTTCAGAAAAAATATAAAGTACCACCTAAAACAAAGGGAATTGTTAGTAAAACAGATGCAGTGTTAATTGCCCTTGTGAGAGCCGCGTAAATAAAACAATACATGTGCCGGAAAATCCTTTTATGATGCTCAGCTTTAATAAAAGTAGCTTCTCTGCAAAGGTAGAGACAAGAAAATAAGTCAAAAAAATTACTGGAATCCCATCTTTTGAAAAGTTAGTCAGCTTGATGCTCCTGAGGCACTGATTTCAATGTCTTGTTCATTTTTTCTATTCAACAAATATTTGCTGAAGTTCCACTGTGACATGCCAGCCGGTGTGCTTTTTGCTTACAATAATTAAGAAGAGTATCTCGACTTTGTCCTCAAGGGGCTACAAGTACATATTTAGGGGGGTGGCTCTCAATGGTCGCAAGGAGGGCAGTAGGGAAGTTGGTGATATCTGGAGACATTTTTGGCTGTCACATGGGGAGCATGTGCTACTGGCCCCCAAATCCGATAGTGCCATGGCTGAGAAATTCTACTTCAGAATATTAGTTCATAGGTTTTATAATAAGGGAACATTCAAGTTCCGTAGGAACACAAAGAGAGCAACTAACTTAGCCTCTGGCATTGGAAAGTTTATGAAGAATGTGACGTTGAGTTTAGCCTGGATAGATTCATAAGAGCTTACCTGGTATGGCAGAAGAGAAAGGGCATTCGTAACCCTTAGCACATAGGACAAGTATGTGCAAAGGCCCTGAGGCACATAAGAACAAGGGAGATTCAGAGAATGATGGTATCTCTAAGAAGATTGAAGCTTCCTGCGCACATGTGCGTGTGTGCGTGTGTGTGTGTGTGTGTGTGTGTGTGTGTGTGTGCATGTGTGTGGAGGTGGGGGGACATGTGACCAGACAAATTCATCGGGGCAAGATTGCGAAGAGCTGCCAATGCCATGCTCAGGGCTCAGGAGTTTTCAGTTAGATCAGGGGTTAACACATTGTAGTCCGAGGGCCCGATCTGCCCGGCTGCGAGCTTCTGAATGAGTCATTCATTAGTTGTGGTTAGTTTTCATATGTTTAAATGCTGAAGAAAATCTGAAGAAGATTTCATGACACATGAAAACGATATGCAATTCAAATTTCAGTGTCTGTAAATAAAGTCTGCTGGCAACTGGCCATGCTCATTTGTTTATTTATTGTCGGGGGCTGCTTTCACACTGCAGCAGCACAGCTGAGTAGCTGTGGCAGAGACCGTATGGCTCACAAGGCCTAAAATATTTATTCTCTGGCCCTTTAAAAAAGAATTTGCTGATGCTTGAGCTAGAGGAGAGAGAAAGAATATTCTATCTTCCGGTTTTGGGAGATGACCTGCAAGTTGAGAGATCTAGGTGGAAACTACCATTCATCCAAGTGAGATATTTATGAAGGTAATCCAGCAGGCTGCATATGCTAGGCTGTGCTGTGTAACAAGTGAGCCCTCAAGCCTCAGTGGCTTTCAAGTTAGTTTTTCACTCAAACTACATGTTTGTCGTGGGCTCTCTGTGGTTCTCATCCATCCTCACTGCAGCATCTGAGAGAGAGCATCCTCACTGCAGCAACTGAGAGAGAGATTTCTATCTGGAACATTTCAGCTGTTGTGGAAGAGGGAAAAATACACATAGTGAGTTACATAGTGGGTCATAGAGAGTCTGCCTACAAGAGACACACGATGCTCCTACTCAAAATTCATTAGCCAGGGCAGGTCTTGCTCCCCTGGGCTTGACACACACGACAGGCATAGATAATCCTCCCAAATTCCTCCCAGGGATGGGACCCAAAAGCAGGAGCAGAATTAATGGAGATGAGGGGCTGACCCTCTTGCCATCTCAGGGAAAGAATGTACTCGAATGAAGAAGAAGGAAGTCAGGGACATCCTGTTTTCTACCTTTGATGCTGGGGATCATGGTGGTAACTTTGTTGAAGTGGGCCTCCCAAGAGAAAAGGCTGGGAAATACGGTGAATGCTTCTGGGGCAAGGTGAATTTCGGTGTCTGTGGGATACTGAGTTAAGGGTGCCCGTTACGGGGCTGGGGAAGGAGGCGTGAATCTCAGCTGTAAGACACTGGAGACAGCCTGGTGATCGTAGAAAACGATTCTCTTCCTACGTACGATGACAAAAATGAAGTGCTCAGCACGGTGTCTGGCACAGAATGAGGTCAAGACTTATTATCATGAAAAACTTTAGCAATTATCCCTTTTCTTACCAATCATCGTAACCACAGAAGTAAGTGGCATGCCAGGTAACGATTCACCTTGCGTAACTTTAGCTATGGGTCATTGCAGTAAAACCATTTGACAAGACACGCGTGTTGCTCATCTCCTTCTGACCCCAAGCTGGTGGGATTAAGTACACATTTTGCGAACTGCGCATTCATGCTCAGCCCACAGCCACTCCTGTGGTTGGCTGGGACCACAATGCCATGAACCTGGAGCTGAGTTCTGATTAATCTGAATTCTGCGAGGATCTGTATCATCCCGGCAAAGTAAATGATGGGTCGGCTATTACCACCATCGTTGCCTGAGAACATTAGAGCTCGGAGAATCTGTCAAAGTTCAGGAATGAGATCACAAAGGCTGTCTTTACTTGTACTCCCAACAGGTTGGGGAGAGAAACACACAGCAGCCCCAGTTTTAACACTGTTTGGTTATCCTGAGAAGGGCGGGGTTTCACCCCTGATGGATTTGGCTCGCTTTATGGGATCTAAGGTAAACGGAGCAAAGCTAAAAAAGCAGATGTGCATACATGCACACTCACACATCGATATTGGTTTTAGCTTGTTGAAGTGGGTCAACTGGGGGACTAACACTGTTCATCATTCATTCCTTCATCCAACAAAGACTTGAATTCCCACTATATCTCAGGTCACCATTCTAGGATTTGGAGAAAGAGTGGTAAATAAGGCAATTTCACTGTCCTTACTTTCTGGAGGAGGAGGTAGCCATCAACACATAAGCAAATAAATGTGTAATATAATGTTGGGTCATGGTAACTTTAATGAGGAATGCAAGCAAAGGAGGGCAAAGGGACCGTGTGCTGTAGGAAGTGGCGTGTCTGTGTGTGTGTCCACGTAACTCTGTTTTACATTGAACAGGATGGTCAGGTGGCCGGGAAAGCTCTTGCTGATGAGACACCACTTAAGCAGAAGTGAATAGAGAAGGATTGAACCATGTTACTATTTGGGGAAGAATTGCTCCAATCACAGGGAAGAGAATATGCAAAGGTCCTGGGGTAGGACATCACTTGGCCTGTTTGGAGAGATCCAAGTAATTGGGACAGACTGAGCTGAAGGAGAGCTAGGAGGTCAGTTCACAAAGGATGCTGGGGAGCCAGTCAAGGCAAGGAGCCTGATGGAAGTGAATGGGAAGTGATCAGAGCCTTGAGAGCAGGGGAGTGGCAGGATCAAATTCTCATTTCTGAAGGACGATTTGCCCTGGCTGCTCTGCGGGGAGGAGATTGTAGGTGGCAAAGGTAGGCCCAGGGGAGGCTGGTTATATGGCTGATGTGGGTGTCCAATGATGAAGGTCACGGTGGAGGAGGTAAGAAGTATACTATTTGGGAACATATTTTGAAGTGAGTGTAACTAGCGTTTGCTGAGGGATCGCATGAGGAGTGTGGGTGAACGAGAGGCATCAGAAATGACCTCAAGATTTTTGGACAGAGCAACCTGTCACCTACCACAGTAAGGACCACTGAGGAAAGATGGGCTTTGCTGGGTCAAGAGTTGCGTAACCCTCTCCGTAACCAAGGCCGTGTATCCAGGAAGGACTTCTGTCCTTAGAGCACTTGGCATTTTGCAAAAACAATTTCATGTCAGCCTTATGAGCTAGGCAAGACTAATGCTGTTTGTCTCCATTTTGCAAAAGAAAATAACCAAGGCTCACTCACCAAGAGTAAGGCAGAGACAGTGTAATAGACAGGACTATTTGGAACATGAGGCAAAACAACTCCCGACTAACATAAGCACAAAAGAAAATGCATTAGCTTTTGCAAATGAAGAATCCTAGGGTGTAGGCGGCTTTGGCTGTGGGGGTGAAGTCTGTCCACTGCTCTGCATGCGCCTGTCCAGTCCAAGATGTTACCTCACAAGCCCCGACGCACGTTCTGAGCCCCTGCGAAGAGAACTTGGTAGATTCCGTGCATATATATTTTTCCAGGATGACCTCCCTTTCACTTGCTGAAAGGCTCCTGCAATAATGTCACCGCTAGCCCCATAAAGATGGAAGATTGAGTGCTCAGCGGGTTGGCTGACAGGCTCTAGTTTCATTCTGATCTGGGAGAAGGGAATCCATCGAAACCCTGTCACCTCACTGCCAGAAGAGATTGCCTTCTTCCTGCTCGGGAAAGATAAAGAACTCTGCCATCCAGAGAAGCACTTTCCCTGAAGCTGGTCCCTGCCGGGCCTCCTGGGACGCAAATCCCTTGGACTCCGCTCCAGCCAGAGGCAGGCTTCCAGGGAGGCCACTGCCCCCGCGGTGTGACCAGGCGGACTCTCAGCCTGGTGTCCTACCAGTCATTCCTCAGGTCTTCA
>PJEM01000766.1:128658-151087 GCA_004023845.1 Helogale parvula
CAAGGCATCAGCAGTCCCGGGTCTTCTCTCAAATGGATGTGGACTTGCCTTTGATGAGATGTCACCCCTTTCTTAGGTAGTAGCTAGTGGCTGCCCTCCTGAGAGGCAGCCTCTCCCCTTCTCTGTCGACAAAAATTGCATCTGGTTTAAGTCTGGGGAGACACCTGTGCAGGGAAGGTGGGCAACGACTCCCATCTGACCCACGTTGGGCTCTAAACCGGTCACGGGTAGTACCTTATTACCCTTTGCCCATGATTGGCTTAGGGATGAACATGTGACCCAGTTCTGGCCAATGGGATCTTAAAGGAGGCGGAGATTGTGGAAGAGGCGGTCCATTCCAGGAAACAAGAGCTGCCCAGGGTTTCCGTGGATGGTTTCTGTTACCCTGAACTTTTTCAGGTCTCCGGACAGTTAAGTCTGTTTCTCCACGGCCTTGAATGTTGTCCCCCATGCTCATCAGCAGATAGAGCTTTGACTCATGCTTCAAGATCCCATGCAAATGACACTTCTTTTCCATAGTTTCTTTTATCCCCCCCCCCCCCCCCCCGCCACCCTACACACATCCAGGCTTTCTCCTCTGTGTTTTCCGGCATCCCACGCTTACCTCTCAGATTGCATTGTGATCATGTGTCTTTCCCACTCAACTCTGAGCTTTTCCAGGATAAGGGAGTCTTATTTCTGAAGCCATGTCTATGAATGGCACTCTCCTTGACATACAGAAAGTGTCCAATTAAAGTGTGATGCATGTAAGGACGACCTGGTACAGCCACAGAAACACTGGGGGACCTGACAAGTGAGGAGGCGGCACCACCTGGGGACATCAGGGTGACACCTAGCCTCACTTTCCTGTTGTTTGCAGGGTGTCCAAACTCCTCATCATCACTTTCTGATGACCTCTCTACCTACAATTTCTTACCATAAGCCCACACTCAGGCCTGACGTTTCGTAGATCCACACAGGCTGTGTCCTTTCGGACAGTTGTGCCTTTTCTCTTGCCATCGCCTTGCGTGGAATTTATCCCCACCTCGTTCACCTTGTCATATTCCTTTCATTTTTCAAAGCCCTGTGCCAATATCCCCCTCTTAGGATGTCTGAATTACGCCCAGTCCTGGGCTGCCTCTGTCCTTGTCGGGAGCCTTGTTTTCTTCATATCTGTGTGCCCTGTACCTTGCATCATGGGCTCCGTAACTCTGCCTGGTTGAACTGAATCCCTTGCTCCCTACTTCCATGGAGGCTACTTCCAGGGCATTTTTTGGAGCCTGCCGGGCTTTCCAATGATTGGATACAATAATAGTAATAAGCTAGTATTCAGAGTCCTCGCTCTGCACCAGCATTGTTTCCAAGCCCGCCATGTTGTATCTCATTTTACCTGCATGCTTACCCTGTAAGGTAGGTACTGTCTATATTTCACAGACAAAGAATCAGGGGCACAGAAAGGTTAAGTAACTTGCCCAAGGTCACAAAGCCAGTATTCAAACGGAGACACTCTGACCCTGAGCTGGCTGGCTACACTTGGGGAATTGATAACTCACGCCAGCCCTGTTGTCGGTCCTTTTCTGCCATATTTCCTGCCCCAGATCTTTGTAGCAGAGCTTTTAAATTCTGAAGGCTGCTTGAATTGCTCCTCCTCCCTCTGGCTGCGGAGAGCACGCCAATGAACTTCGCTGAAAGCCTGCGGCACGGCCTTCAATCTTCCCCACACTCAGCTACTTCCAACCTTGACCTTACAGCTGTGAAGACAATCCTTATGGGGCTGTTACCCAGAGGAAAATTGAAATGGTCCCTGTGGGGAGACTGCAGGATTTTGGTCCCTGTCTACTAATTTCAGACCGGCCCAGAGAAAGGAGCCGTGTTAGCTGCACGAGCCGCAAAATTAGGAGACCTCCATTCTTTGCCTCTCTTAAGAAATATGGGCGCTGCTCTAAAAATCTTTTTTTAATCTCCTCTCTGGTCCATGTAACAGGAAATTGGTCTCTGCCATAGGCCAATAAATCTCCCAACTTTTTATTGAATATTAAAGAAAGACTTCAAGTCAAGTTCAGACCTCTTTGCTTGGAGTTTCTCACATAACGCTGCAGCTCTGATACCTCCGGTCACAAAAGCTTTAAAAAGGAGAAAAATGGCAAAGCTCTCCAGGTCAGGGGCCCGCGGGGATGCTTTCTTCTTCTTAGAAATAATAGCCTATTACTCTAAAACTCTTAAACAAGGCATTCCTGCTCTGGCTTGCACATTATAATTGAGAAGGGGGATTAACAAGTGGAAGTCTCCAGGTGCATTTAAAATGGGCACATGGCCGCTTCTCTTGGAAGGTACGGGGGTCACCCCTGGGCTGTGCAAGAACCGGAAACTGTGATAGCGGCGGGGGACCCTGCCTGGGTGCCCTTTCAGGACCCAGGCTGTCATTTTCCCTGCTGCTGAGAGCACTGGGGGAGGAAGCAGCTCAGCAGAGTTGGTCTGCTGGAAATTCCTTTGGCCTGGGAAAGGTGGCCTCACCCAAGGTCACCCAAATGCATTGGTTGTGCAAGGTAGGGGAGAAGGCCCTGGCCTTCTTGTCTCAGTGTAGGGAAATTCTCAGGTCGTGCAGGCTCCAGAACTCTCCAGAGATCCTTGTTGAAGAGGCATTGCCCCTCCTTCTTCTTTGTTCTGCTTCCCAATGCCCGGCAGGTGCTGACTCGGCCAGCGCTCCCCAGGAAACGTCTTGCGTGCTAATCTCAGAGTCTCTTTCCAGGGGACCCATCCTAAGACAGACCCGCATGTACCAGTGTCTTGGAGAAAGATGCTTTAGAAGCATTTAGAGGGTTGGAAGGAACTTTAGAGAAAACATACAGAATGATGCCATTTCTGTAATATACAGGCCGGTGCACACGCGCTTTCTGAAAATGTTTCAATAAATGCAAGCTCCAAATTCAGAAGAATATATTTACCTTTTGGGTGGGAGAAGTGGTGGAGAGGAAAAGAAATGGGGTCCACAAGGGGTACGCAGAATTTTCAGCACTATTGGTAAAATTTTATTCTGCAGTCTGGGTCACAGGCGCGTGGATGTTTATTTTATTATTCATTATGTTTTGGGGGGTAAAAGGATTTCATAATAAATGGAAAAAATAGGGCACTTCCAGAGATGCATACCTGAAATCCGACTCTATTTAACAGCCCTGTTGCTATATGGAAGTGACTTACCCTGTCTGAGACTTCAGCTGTGTTTGTAAACAATAGAAGCTTAAATCGGCTTTAATGACCCTGTAAGAACATTTTTTAAATGTTTAGTTATTTTTAAGAGAGAGAGGAAGAGAGTGTGTGGTGGGGTAGGGACAGAGAGAGAGGGGGACAGAAGTCTGGAAAGGGCTCTGTGCTGACAGCTGAGAGCCTGATCCTGGGCTCGAACTCACAAACCACAAACGAGATCATGACCTGAGCCGAAGTCACATGCTTAACCAACTGAGCCACCCAGGTGCCCTGACCCAGTAAGAATTTGAAGATCACATTGAAAGGCCAAGGGCAAAGAGGTCTCCTCTCTCTCCCAGGGCTTCAGGATCTCTCCTGTCTCTGTTTCTGTCCATGTGTCTGTCTTACTCGTCCTGTCCTGAATGTCCTCTGTTTCCTCATTGGCTGGTGCATTTGATTGCTCATACTCTCCCCACCTTTCTGTGTCAAGATCCAGCTTTGGATGTCTGGATCGCATACTCCCAGGAGATGAATCTCCATGGCCTCAGCAGAGAATGGGCTTTCTCTGCCTTGCATACTTACCCATAGTCTGGTCAGCTGTGGGGGGCAGCTCTCGTGAGCTGGGGAGGTCAAGGGTAGGTTCCCGTCCATGTGCTACCAGCTCTTCATACTGGTGTCTGTGGGGGTTCTTTTCACCCCATGGACATCAGCTTGTTCATGCGACTTGGTTCAGTAGTGATACGTGAGTGAAGTGACATGAGGGACCCCTGAGAAGTTCGAAGAGACACGAACATCACTCTTGTGCCTCCATCACGAGCACGGCGATGTCCTGGACAGGGCTGCTCCTTCACGAAGGAGAGCCATGGGTGGCCCTCAACCTACTGGTAACGTGGTGGAGAAATAAACCTTTGTTGTCAAAAGTCATTGAGCTTCAAGGTTGTTTTGTTACTGCAGCATGACCTAGACAAAGCTGACCCACACAAAAGCATCATGGGAATGTGAGAGGCTGTGAGGGGCAGATCCTCAGGCATGTGGGCAAGGGTGGACAGGTACCCCCAAGCATATTTCAGTATAGATGCTTACCATTTCCTTGTAGAGTCTATATAGTTGAATTAAAATAATGGATATAGTTTATGGGGCGCCTGCGTGGCTCAGTCGATTAAGCATCTGACTTTGAGTCAGGTCACGATATCACAATAGTGAGTTTAAGCCCCGCATCGGGCTCTGTGCTGACAGCTCAGAGCCTGGAGCCTGCTTCAGATTCTGTGTCTCCCTCTCTCTCTGCCCCTCCCCTGCTTGCACTGTCTCTCTCTCTCTCAAAAATAAATAAACATTAAAAAATTAAAAAAATAAAAATAATGGATATAATTTAAAATAAGACTTGGCATAAAGAGGCACTCTATATATTTTAGTACCCCCCTTCGCTATGTAAATGGCATATCAGTATACATTACAGCCAAGATGACACAAATTTCCAGGACTCAAATCCTGGCTTCATCTCGTCCTCTCTGGTCAAGTCACTTAAACTCTTTGGGCTACAGCTTTCTTATTTGTAAAACAAAGATAATAATGGTCTCTTCAACAGGGTTGTTGGGAGGAGTAAATGGGCTGCTTCCTGTCATGTGCTTTGGGGCTCCTGGCACAAATAAAGCACTTTACTGCCCAACCATTATTTTTCCTCTTAGCAATGAACTTGGGAATGGGTGGGGGGTGGAATTCTTTAGTAAAGAATTCACAGGTTGATGACATTCGGCCACTGCAGCCAGGGCCCACCAGGTCACCCAGGGACACCCTTACAGCACCCTCTGACTCAGTCTGACAGTCACTGAAGTTATTACCCTCCGTGTGCCAGATGGAGGGGGCAGCTCAGCTCCCAGGGCCTGATGTCCATGCTTCTCAAGAAATGGACCCTGTCTCTAGGCCAGATGGGGTTACTCACCCATCATTTCCGTCCGTTTGCAAAGAAAAGCCCCGAATACTGATTGGTAAAGGTAGACTAGACAGCGGAGAAACCTCTTAGATCAGGGCCTCGCACATAATAATTGCTATGTAAGTATGATTATTGTTACTATAATTGTTAGTATCACTCATTATTATTGCTACTCTTACTCTACTGTTATTATTACCATTACGACTACATTATTATTAATATTCTCTTTCACTGAGGTCTGAGGATCTGCCTTTCCCCCCTTTCCTTCTGCTTTTTAAAATATCTCGTCTCCAAAGTATGTGTTCCCAGTCGCTTCTGCAGACCCTCGGGATTAGTGCCCAGTCTCCTGTTTGAGCTCCTTTCTCTTGGGTGTGCCTCCTACTTGCCTGATTTTTCCTAATCCTGTGCCCAGCCTGGCAGAATCAGCTCTCTCCTCAGTCTCTTGAATGGAGGTCTGAAGGGGAGGGAGTTAAGGATGAGGACTCAGGTGAGAAGACCAGACACGGGGGGGCGCCCGGGAGGCTCAGTCGGTTAAACATTCAACTCTTGGTTTCAGCTCAGGTCATGATCTCACGGTTCGTGGGTTCGAGCCTCACGTCGGGCTCCTCAGCTGACACCATGGAACCTGGTTGGGGGTTATCTCTCCCTCCCTCTCTCTCTATTCCCCCTCACTCTCTCTCTCTCTCTCTCCCTCAAAATAAGTAAATAAACATTAAAAAACACATAGAAGACGAGATGCCTGTGAAGTTCTTTCATTGGAGAAGATCCTGTCTCAACATTGTCTTCCCCAAGGCAATGAGAAAGGTTAATTTTCGGGAAGCTTCCTGAAGATGCTGTTTCTCCCTCTTCCCTCCAGAATGTAATCTGGAGAAGACATCACTGCAATAACGGAGTGACTTATATTTGTGGCAAAATCTCCTACCTTCCCAGGAGAAAGCTGCCCAGCTGTGAGACTCCCCCCTACAGATGGCTTTGTAGGACGCCCTCCCCTTCTTAAAAAAAAAAAAATCACAGTGACTTGTTTGATACCATGCAGACAACAAAGTAATATTCAGCTTAGAATCCTCTCCCCTCCCCCCAAAGCGAGATATTTGCCAGATCCCAAATGGTCCGCAGTTGATGGATGGCGGGTGATTTCTCCATCAGCACACCTTGGAGCCCCAGAGCTAACCCTCTGACAGCGTTAGCATAAAAGATTTACATTTATGTTACGAGGGCCACACAAGAATAATAATTTTAAGATACATTGCCTTGGCTGCTGGTGCACCCTGGGAAATCTAGGAGTGGCAGGCACTGAGCCGCACTGTAATTACAAAATGGCAGTGCGGGAGAGGTTTTTTTGGAGACAAGTAGCTAGAGACCAAAGCCATCTGCATGCCTTGGCGGGTTGAAATTACAGTAATATATGAAGACATTACCTGGAAAACCCGGCACCATTTAAATGATTTACTCTTCAGCCCCAGCAAGCTTTAATTTAAGGATAAAGTCATTCAGAAAGCTAATCTGATAGGGGAGGCATTATTTCACACAGTTAAGTTAATTTACAGTAGCTGATTGTTGTGGTTGGTTTTGGTATTATTATCTTCCTACAAACAGCTGATCTGCCAGACAGAAGCAATATACTGCTTAACGCAGTGTCTTAATTCAGCAGGCAAGCTCTCTGTGATAAAGGTTTGTTTATAAGCAATAATGGGAAAGTCATTTTGAGGCCATGCTGATAACACTGATGAGAAATATTTTTTTTAAGGGGGAAAAATGCACTATTCAATACATAAATGGATCCTCAAGGCCCATGGTCCTGGGTCTGTTTGTCCAGTGTGACTGTCCTGAGTGGTCATTTTCCATTGGCATTGCTCCTTTGTGAATTTCCTGCCCTGTGGTCCTGGGCACGTTGAACCCAAGTTGCCCTCCTGTCTGGAAACCACATCTTCCCTGTTGCCAAACTGACTTCTCTGCCAAGTCTTTGAGAAAACCAGGTCGTGGAAGCCGGGTTTGGCCGCCCAGGCGGCTACCTGCTTTCCAAGGAAAAAGGGAGCCTGGATGTTTGCCTTTAACAACCATTTTCATCTTCGCGAGACCCAGAGCATGCTCCCTTAGGGATGTCAAAAGAGAAGAATGTTAGGAAGTGGGCATTTTTGAAAGGGAGCTAACAGGTTGGGCAGTGGGGGAAACTGGAGACTTTGAAACGGTAGGTAAAAACCAACTTGGCTTTTTTCCTTGGCAAAACTTAGAAAGGGTGGTCATGTTTTGCGTTGACTCAGGATGCCGAGATGATTCAGAGCTCTATTAACACGAGCAGAAACATTTGTCTAATGGATTTGCCTTCATCTGCTTAGGGACGTTGTATTTAAAGATGAACATTCTCTTGTCACCTTATGAGTTTATCTCAATAGGAAACGCATTGCTTTTGGATAGGGGCAGAGGAAATGCCAGCCAAGGGATCAGGAAATATTTGCCAGTGGTCTAAGACAGGTGTTCATAAGATCATCGTCTGTCAGGAAAGACCAAGAAAGTCAGGGCTTGGTGTAGCTACAAGGGGCTTACCCAAACCCCCTTCACAAGTAGCAACTGGTTCTTGAATTCTTATTATGGAGCCGGCACTGCGTTGGGTGGTATAATCCTGTTTCATCTCCAGTGTGCAGATGAAGAATCTGGATTCAAGAGTGTGCATAAGTTCAATCAAATCACGGAGCTGGATCAGTTCCTTCCTGTATTCATGATGGGTAGCTTTCAAAGATGGCTTCGGCGATCCTCATCACGTGGTAATTCACCCCTTGATTGTGGCCTGGACCTGGTGACTTGCTTCTAGTGAGTATGATACAGAAAAAGTGATGTGATGTCATTTCTGTGATTTGGCTACAAAAGATCGTGACTTCCTTCTTGCTGATATTTTTTCTTCTTCTTTTTTTAAATAAGTTTTTTAATGTTTGAGAGAGAGACAGAGCATGAGGGGGGAGGGGCAGAGAGAGAGAGGGAGACATATAATCCAAAGCAGGCTCCAGGTTCTGAGCTGTGAGCACAGAGCCTGACGTGGGACTTGAACTTACGGGCTCTGTGATCATGAGCTGAGCTGAAGTTCGATGTTCAAATAACTGGGCTACCCAGGCGCCCCACCATTTTTCCTTCTTGCCTTCTCACCATACATGCATTGTGGGCATAAGCCGTCATGTTGGAGATGCCCACTTAGCAGAGAACGGAGCGTGAAAAGCTACTGAGGGGCTGAATGAATTTTGGCCGGGGAGCAGGTCTTTTCCTTGTCGAGTCTTGAGATGTACTGATATCCTGATGGGTGCACCCTGACCGTAGCCTGCCAGAGACCCTGAGGAAGAGGCCCCAGCAAAGCCACAGCTGGGTCTCTGGCCCACAGAAACTGCGAGATAACAAAGTTGTTGTTAAAGGCCGCTAAGTTTGGAGATCATTCATTAGTCGGCCATAGGCAACTGAAACTGCAGTTTCAAGGACACGGTGTAGCCTGGTGCATGGAATTCGACAGACCTGGATAAAAATCCAACCTCAACATCTGACCAAATTGCCTCCCCTCTCTTAGTGTCACCTGTAAAGCTGAGGTGTGGAAATCTACCTTGCAGGGGTGTGTAAGAATGGAATTATTCTCTCGATCTCTGACTCTCGGGGAATGCCTGGCCCATTCAGTGTAGCATCCAATAAATGGTAAGTTATTGTTATGATTTTACACGTGACTTGTGACCTTGATTAAAGTCCAGCTCCCTAATCCTTTATCATTGCCAGACTCACCTGTTAATCACCGTGCTCTTGGACACTTTGCTACCATGTCTTTTCATCTGTCCACAATTTCGGAAATCCACTCATCCTTCAAGGCTTGGTTGACATGCTTGCTCTTCCAGAAACCTGTCTCCTATCACCACCGTATTGTGTGAGCTTTCTTTCCTTTGTCAGCTTCCATTATTGGTACCAATTCTTGGTCCTTGTTTCCTGTATTGCAAGGGTGTGTGCATGCACGTGTGTGTGTGTGTGTGGAGGGAACAAGGGATGTGCCGCTTCAACTGTCCCAACTCAGAGAACGGGGCCGCTTCAGAGAATAGTTGTGCCGTATCGCAGACTGACCTGAGCATGTATCTCAAAGTCATGTGGGCCAAGATGCAAGCTCAGCTCTGAGCCCCACTCGCTAGATGATCTCTACAGCCATGGTGGACTTCTCTAAGCCTGGCAGCTGTGGTCATGTTGGGGTCCCATTCAAAACCGTTTCATGAGTTCTCATGACGCTTGGGTAAAGTTCACAGTCTCTCCCGTGACTTGTAGGACTTGCCATGATGTGACCACTCCAGTTTCCTCTTGGACCATTTCCTCTTTCACACACAGTATTGGTGAAACTGGCTTTTTGATGCCTCGAGCTTCTTCCCGTCCTGCTGCAGGGACTTTGCATGTGCTGTTCCCTCTGCTAGGTACACCTTCAACCTCCTCTTTATCTGGCTAACTCCCACTCCGTACTGAGGTCTCAGACTACACATTGTTCCTTCATGAAAACCTTTCATGACTTCCCCAGGCTTGTATGGGTCTCCAACAACTTGCCGTGCATTTCCTTCTTAACACTTGTCGCAATTGTAGGGAATGAATTGAAATGAACTAGTTAATTATTAAGTGGGGTGATTATCTGATTTATGTTATCTCCTTCACTAGACTATAAGCTAAAGGAGAGCAAAAATAAATAAATAAATAGAAAGCAAGAAGAAGAAAAAGAAGAAAAAATACTTGGCTTGTTCAATGATGTAACCCCAGGACCTAGAACATTCCTTAGTATGGGATAGCCAGTAGGTAAAGATTTCCAGAAAAACAATCGAATGACTACATAAATTAATGGTTTCCTTAGCTGCAAGATGAAAGGAAAATATCTGTCTTACAGGATTTGGGGGAGGAGTGGGTGAATAAATGTTCGCTAACTTAGGGAGGGGGTGTTGAGGAAGTCTTTGGTTCTGTCCTACAGACTCACAAATAGGATGGACGCGCCAGCGTCTCATCGCAATTACCCCAAGGAATCTCCTTGATGATGTGTTAGAGAGTAATGCTGCCTCTTCTGAATATTATATATGGAAGCCAGAGGGGTGCTGATGCTGCACACATCATAGCACACAACATTTGAGATTTCTCTTTATCCCAAAGCCCCTCCTTCGTGAGGTCAGCAGGAGACACCCTCCTCTTGAGCCTTTCCCTGTGGACTGATCTGCTTTACCTTCCATCTGGTCCAGGAGCAGGAGATCTTTCCTCCCACTATCAGACACAGTATCTCCTTTCTTCCTTACTAGTCTTGGTACCGGAATGTAGATGCTTGGAACTCACCTGGAGCAGGCTTCTCAAATAATGCCAACGAAGCCAACTCTCACCCTAAAATGAATCTCTGTTCCTTCTGCTAAAAAAGATGACGTCTTCATAATTACCCAAATCACTGCGCAAGGATCTGGCTTATATTAAGTATGCATAAATATCAATTCCCATATCCCACATACAAAGGCATACACTAGAAAGAAAGAAGGGGTCAGAAAGCAGTTGGTGGTGGGGAGGGAAGGATCTCGGGAAGAAAGGCTGATGGAAACACCCGCCCTAAAGGGCAGAGGCCCAGCCACATAACTTCTGAGACTGGCGAGTACTCTAAGGGCACACCCTTGGTCCGGGCGCAAGCTGGTTGGTTTGATCTCTGGCCCGATACCCAAGAAAGGGAAGACAGCATCTGACACAGCTTGGAGAGCTTGGGATGACCAAGCTGTTCCTGGAAAACATCTGGAGACAGGTGACTGACGCAGTACAACACTCTTCCCCAAGCCCTTCTTCTCACCAGAAGTCAACCAGCGTATCCACACACCAGGAAATGTGCTTTTTAAATTGATGATCTCTGGGCTAGACTGTCATCTGCGTGAGGGCAGGCTCTCTGTCACATACCGTCATTTCTCCAGGGTGGAGCACAGCTCTGGTATATGGTGATCACTTCGTTCTCCTCACTCCCATGCCTTTTCCTCTAATGATAGCTCAGAAAGTCTTAAAAGGAGGCATTTGGCTATCCCTGGACCTACCTCTTAACCCTTATGACCCCATCATACTCTTCTCAAAGTTCTGCAAGTCACACCCATCGGCATTCTCGTAGCCTCCCCAGCCTGAAAGGCTGTGATTGCCTCATCAGACGGGTTCTATTAAACATGGGACCCCAATACATTCAGAAGCACCAGCTTCCGTTTCGCACGCCATGTCCATTTGACAAGAGTGAAGTGGATTAATTAACGTGGTGGGTCTATCTTCCACCCAGCTGTCTTGTGCTGCAATGGAGAGCAAGAAAAATCCATTAGATTATACTGAGAGATACTGAAAGAAAGTTTAGATTAAGTTTATCTCTCGAGGCAATTTTATTAGATAGATTAAGTTTCTGTTCATCTCTCCAAAGACCATAGTAATAACCAGTGTCATGACTTTCAAATCCTTCGACTGCAGAGGGTAATCAAACATGGTTGTCTTTTTATCCCCTCTTTTACTTCTTAGTATTCCACAATCCTGCCTCGTCCATCTGTCAAAGGGAGAGTGGTAAGGGGATCAGTGTTGACAAGTGATAGTACAAATTATGTAATGCTGATGACATTTCACCGGCTCCTTCTGATCTGCTATTCCTCCTCTCAATCACTCCTTATTCTAAAAAAAGCACTGAGAGAGCAAGGCAGCTGCGGAAACTATTGGCTCCAGTCCCTGAGCCCCAGGGGCAAAATGGGGTGAATTTGAAGTGTACAGAAGGTTTCTGAATTAGACGCGGGGCCTGGGAAGATGGCCTGACTGACAGAAGGGGAAATTGAGGTCATCTTTCTGCAACAGGACTTTGGCAGCCACCGCCCGGGACCGCGTTTGGTCATGCTCCGGTCCCACGGAAAGCTTGACGTGTCGGGCCCACGGCGGTGATGAACTTTCTATTCCAAGAATATGCCCTCTGATTTCTCCCCCATGGGGGAATTCCACCCTTCCTTTGGGGGACTCGGTATAGGGTGATTAAAAAAATATCTTTTAATGTTTATTTTTGAGAGGCAGAGAGAGAGAGAGAGAAAGAGAGTGAGCAGGGGAGGGGCAGGGTAGGGGGTACACAGAATCTGAAGCAGGCTCCAAGCTCTGAGCTAGCTGTCTGCACAGAGCCCAGTGTGGGGCTCAAACCGCAAACCATGAGATCATGACCTGAGCCGAAGTCAGGTGCTTAACCCACTGAGCCACCCAGGCGCTCCAATACAAGGTAACTTAAAAGGAAGAAGGAGCTGGTTTTGTACAAGCAGAAGGACCCAAGAGTGACAGGAACAGACGCACAAAGTATTCTCTTTCCTGTGGGGGTGGGGAGGCAGGAATGAAGTTGGGGACCTGGAAACAATGGTAACAAGGGACCAAATAACAAGACACAGGTTCAAAGTATAGCAGAAGGGACTTTTTTTTTTTGTGGACAGAGACCTCAGTCCTTGCTGATAAAGCCTCCATTAATTTGGAATAATCTCTTTGAAGATGATACTCCCAGACTCCACCTCCCTAAACAGACCTAAAGAAGAATGGCCGTTCACGTACTTACCAACTAGGAGAATTCATGAATCTTTATGAAAACCGCTCTTGTGTAGTCAGATTTGGTCTGGGACTTACCTGAGGAGTCCCATGGCACGACACACGACAAATAGACTTTGTCTCCAGTCCTGGAGTTCTAGAGTGGTGGGTGAGTGGAGCAAGGTTTGATAGTAGACTCATTTGTTCCAGAAACATTTATTAATTACGTACTATGTACTAGGTGCTTTTCTAGGCACATAGAGAATCTGGATGATCAGCAGTTTGTGAGTTCATGGGCAGAAGTAGCCTTGTTTCCCTTAACGTTGGTATTTCCATGACCTGCCATGGTATCTGGAGCACACCGGGTCATCAAATAATGTTTCTTGAAAAAAATGAGCAGGCAAATGCACACCAAGCACTCATCCCCTTCCCAACCCTTGACCTTGAGTTGCTGAGAGGCTGAGTCATTACTGGAAACGTTTCTCAAGACATTCATGGCCAACAGTCAAGGCCAGGAGGCAGAAAACGATTCAAGACCACATTTCACCATGAAGTATCTCTTAGAATGTAAAATAAAAACAAATAGAATTTTAATAATCTGCTTTCCGCCTACAGCCTGGAAAAGCCCTTGTGTCAAAAATACCCACCTCTAAATTATGTTTTGTCTTCCCATTATATATTTTATTAACCACTTTTTTATTAGCAGTCTTATTAGAGTTGATCTGCACATGAATGGAAGCAATTTACAAATGATCAGGGTTGGATTAGAGAAACCATAAACTCAATGCAAATTGTTACAAATTATTTACTGGCTTAGCACAAATCTGCATATAGATGGAGGAAGTCAATCAGAAAGGTACCTTCAGGTATTCTTCACAAGATAGGATTGTGAAGATATTGCAGACTGGCACGCATCGTGCAGAATAGAAATGAAAAGAAATAGATTCATTTGTCAAACACACGTAAGTGTGGAGCTCCTCAGTCAGAATTTTGGAGTGCTGGATATCTAGGGAAACTGAAAAGGGCTAGGAAGTGGCGGGGGGAAGGTGGTTGTAAGTGGGCTTACTCTAAACATAAGGTCAAGAATCAGAGAGAAGGGGATTTCAGAAACACAAAAAGCAGAAACATTGACTCAGCACCTCAGAAGCTGACAGAATATTCCTCGTGTTTCCTCTCATTAATCTTCTAGTGACGCTATAAAATGGGGAGGACCATACTGTAATTTGTCAGTTGAGGGAGCTGAAGTTCTGTAACTTGGCCAAGGTCACACAGCCATCAGGAGTTGGATCTTAAAACTCCATGCCTACATCTTGGGATTCATCAATGGAAGCATTGCCTTTGTTTTTGGAGCCGGTCTTTAGGGGGAAGGATGGTGGTAGTTGGGGGTTCTTGGGAATAGCTCTGAAGTCCTTACTCTCTGCCAGCTCCGTAAGACTTGAATTAATCTCTCTTGTGCCTTGACTTCCTGTTTATGAGAAGGATGACATGAGGAAGTGGCATGATTTCATGCAAAGAACACAGGGTCAAGCATTTGGAAGAGTGAGCACCTCTATCCAACTTGCTGTGTGACCTGAGAGAGCTTTTAGCTCCTTCTGGAACTTGATTTATTCAGGGGGATAGGACTGGGTTTCTTGGAATTTTCTGAGAGTTTGCTGAACTCAAGCTCGGGGCCAGAAGACGCAAATACTAGTGTGTATTCTCTGCAGACCCACACCAACCCTTGGCAAGGGGGAAACTGGGCAAAAATGGAATTCCCGTCCCTTATTCCCACCTATTGTAGATGCATTACTTATTTCCCTTTTCCAGTATTTCAGTTTTCCTCCTTCAGTCAAAGCTGCTCTTAGGTTATTTTTCATTCATAGTAACTCAACTCTTCTCCCATGAATACTTATTTGGCTTTTAATGGACATTAGTCTTCATCTAAGTGATGAAACCCTTAGTGGTGACATTTCAGGTCTCTTCATCAGATGGGAAGAGCTCTTGTGGACTCAGGGACTTCTCAGGATGCCAAAAATGCAGCTATGAATGCAGTAATTTACTCCTTTAGATCCCATGGTTAGTATGGTGGAGGTGTAGGGGTGGTGGGGAGGGTGGGGATGAGGGGGGCCATACCACTTCCCCTCTTCCCTGGAGGAAATTTTATCTGCTCTCCTTGTGGCCATATCGCGGGTCAATGATGAACATAAGTAGTACTAAAGGAGGGGGGACATTCCCCCCCTCTATCTCCTTACCAGCTGGGGGACCCAAATCGCTTCATATAAAGCGGGAGCATAATTGTATTAATGGTACCAAGAGCCACATCCATTAGATGCTAACCATAGGCCAGCATGAGCTCATAGTCTATGTGCTTTATTTTACTGAATGCTCCTGAGAGCTCTATGGTCTGGGATTATGTTTTCACCCCCTCTTACAGATAAGAAAGTAGAGATTTGGTTGGGGAGGGGGAGGATTTATTGAATCACACAAGGAATTGGAAAAGATGGGACTCCATCTCAGTTCATTCGTCCTCCGAAGTCTACATCCTTAACCAATCAACTACAGTAATCTCATGAGTTTGAAATATATGGGACTGGGCCAGACATTCTTCATAGATCTTTTCCATCTCAAAGATACAATTAATAAATGCCTAGAGTTGACCATTATTTTTAGTGCTTCTGGCCCAACACCTTAGGTTACAGGCAAGGAAATGTGGCAACTGGACAGGAATTTTTTACAAACACATATGAGGATAAGGACATTGGGAATGACACTGGAAGCAACTGGGCACTGGGCAGGTAGAAAATGTTGACTTTTCTCCTCTTATCCAGATCCTTCACACCCAGTTAAGAATGTTGCGCACTGCGCAGCTCTACTGGGGGCCATTTGCATGGACTGCGAGGCGATACACTGACCATCTTTTTTTCAGTTCCCCTCTGCTGTCATATATGACCAGCGCATTTTCTTATCTTCCTATGATTTTATTTCGCAGCAATCTCTAAGACAGTAGAGAGCTTGCATCCGAATTTCTTTTCCTTTTCCTTTTTCCTGAAAGAGAAGCCGGGAGCTTGCAGACTTGGGTTGCTGGCATCACTGACTTTGGAGGTTGCTGGCTAATCAATCAGGAGCTGCATTGTGAATGCCTGGCGTGGATTTTCTTTTTTCTTTTCATCCTTTGTGCGGGCTGTGTGCGCGTGCATCTGCACACCACTTTGGTGCCTTTCCACCAGCAAAGGACTCCGGAGCTGGATGTAATTAAACAGCAGCCGTGTACTGTATTCAGGCTTGCTTTGCACGCACATCTTCTCCCTCGCTCCACTTACAGATGCCCCACCAGCTCTGTGCTCTGCCTTCATTAAACAGCCTGCTGACTGGTCTCCCCAGGATGGGGATCCAGGGTCTGGAGCCCATGAGGGAAGCGCGCGGCTGTTAGCAAGCCTCTAGGCCTGCCCTGAGCTGAGTCCACAGCACCTCTGCGGGGACTCGTGGCCGTGACACTGGTGGCTGAGACTCTGTGCCTCTTGGAACGCTCAGCCAGAGTCCTCAGGAGTTGAATTCAGATAAAACTGAAAGGTAAACTAATTATAGTGGGGCCATTTGTGCTTCTGTGGTTTCCCTTATGTCAGCGTTTCCAGGTTAAACTGCCTTCTTTGGGGATTTCAAAATCCGCTTTAAATGTCTTTTTCCACTACTGTTCATCCCGCTTCCTAATCTAGTTCCATTACAGGTTCTGCTATTTAGACAAATGGACTTGATCACCACCCTTATGGGTGGCTCAGGAGCAGGTGTGTTTTACACGCGCACACACGCCTGCACGCACACGCTCACAAAAAGGCAAATGCCCACGGACGCCACACTCTTCCAAGATGGTTGCAGTTGTAAGTCACACCAACTCACACCCAACGGGCCAAGGGAAAGGTATAGATCGGTGTCTGTGTCATCCGGGACTCCAGTACGTTGTTAGGACTTTGTCGCTCTGACCCTGCATTTCTCACACGGGCGTGTCTCAGCCAGACACCATTGTTCACAAGTGGGACCTCCCCATGGTGAGCAAGATGGCTGCCAGGAGCCGTGTGGTGGAAAGCGCCCATCACTCCGCACGAACGTCAGGGGGGAATGATTGGTCCTGCCGTGGATCACGTGTCAGGCTCTGAGCCAATCACAACAGCTGTGGGAGGGATTGGGGCACTGGCTGCCCTGTGTCACAAGGCCAGGGAGTGTGATTGACAGCCCAGGTCACGTGCCCAGCCCTGAGCCAATCACAATAATTGTGGGAGGGATCAGAGATTGGCGGTCAGTGTCCCACACCAAGGCAGGGAGATTGACAGCCTTGCCAGGACCATAGGGAGCAGAGAATTTGCACTGTTGCTTCCTGGTCCTGTGACTGGGCAGTGCCCTTCACCACCCTGCTTTTTAGTTTCTCCAACCGTGGACGGAGTGGCATGTCATGCACCTCACAGGGACTCTTAAGGATGAAATGAAATAATAATACCTATAATGACCAGTTATTAGGGAGCTACTAGTATAGATACTAGACACTTAATAGGCACTTTCTTATCGAGTTCGTCATCCCCAGAGCACGTGGTATGGGAGGTGAATAAAAAGGCCCGTTGCTCATATCTGTGTGCAAAATAAGCAGGTTTCCTTACTAGAGGGCCACGCGGATTCTTTGGCACAAACATCCCAAACCAATTATCAAACCTCTTTTAATCTGCATGCTTTCTAGTGGTAGGTCCTCTTCGGATAATAGTGTCTCACATGACCCAGCTTTGGAAGCACACTTTCTAATATTCTAAAGATGAAATTCTAACTAAAGGCAGACCAGGGAGCATTTGTATCTGGCTTGTCTTGTTTGGGCCCCTCTTAACCATTTGAATAGAATTTCTCTTTGACACGTTTCCCTGTGAGATAACGTGAAACGCAGAATTAAAAACACTTAATGCATTATTGTGAGGTGTGGCTGGGGTCGCACGACAGTGTTCGCATGCATCCAAACTACTCTCAGCGTTCAGGGTCAGGAGAGTGTGCACCTCATCCAAGCATATAAGTTGTGATTTTTCTGGAGACTATTTCCCTTGTTGCTTTGGCTGCCAGGGAGCTCAGAGTAAAATGTGAGACCTACTCGGAGCACGTGCGCAGAACTTTGGTCATGCATTTTGTGTGTGACTCTATCCCTGACCATCTCTTCTTTTCCTACTCCTTACATTCCTTTTTCTCTGATCTTAACAATTATTGATATTTATCTTGTTTTCTTTTTCTAGGGGACTCAGATCTTTGCGGTGTTGAGGTGGGGTTCAATAAATAAATAAATAAATAAATAACAAAATGCAGGTGGGATCTCAGGGGCCTTTTTCTGCAAAGATAACGTTGGCGGTGCTAATACCCTTTTCTCCTTCACCGCTAATGTCTTGGCTCTGCTTGGAGCCACTTGCCCAATTACAGCGCCAAGCTCCTGTTTTACAAGGCTTCCTTTGAGCACATCTAATCAGGAACAGCTTCTCACTGCAGTCTCTTTGTTCACTGACTGGAACCTTGAATGCCTCGCTTTGCCTAATAAATAACCCAGGGGCTCAAAGTTGGCCTTAGCCTTTATTTAGAAAATGGAGCCGGTGCAGCTCTGAAGCATATTCAAAGCCAAGGCCGTTGGAAGGTCAGACATCTCTCAGGCATTTCAGGAAGGCTGTATACTGCTCCGTTTCCCCACACATTTATTGAACTTTTTTTTTTTTTTTATTGAGCTCTCAGAACTTGCTCCTGTCTTGGCAGGGCCAACCCTGGATATAGCCCCTCGTGTAGGGATTGCTCGGCGACTCGTTTCTACACCTGGGTGTGGACTCCAGAGTTAATGCTGGCGATGTGCAGGTCTGGGCTCCGTCCAAGGGACCGTCTGGGAAGTCTCGGTTATGTCATCCTCCCTGTTTTTCAACTCTCAACACTAGACAACAGCAATCAGAGGCCCCTGGAGCAAAGAGACCACGATCTGATTCCAGACCTGTGTTCAAATCCTAGCTTCACTGCTGTGTGCTGTGAGGGTTTAGACGGATTCCCTTAAGGCTCCACGTTTCGGTGTCTTCGTGGATAAAGTACCTCCCGCACAGGGTGGGGGAGATGAACTGAGCCAATACCTGTCCTCCTCCTCCCCCCAGTGACCGAGTTAACTGCTCTGCTTTCTCTTGAGATTTTGGTTTAGGAGATGTGACCTTGTGGGAAGGCTTCCCTGATCTTTCTGGCTGGGGCACACCCCTTATTACAAGTTTCCATCATACGGAGTATCTCCCCCTTCTCCCAGCCCTGTACCTGTCCCAGCAGCATTTAATTTCATGAGCTCCTGCGATTATTCCTACAGACTGCAAGCTCCATGTGGACAGCCACAGGGGCGGCTTCTGTTCACCAGTGTCGCCCGTGCTGGCCTCTGGGTGGGCAAACAGGAAGGGCCCAGGAAAGAAGGAACAGTGCATGGGGACCTGGGTGCCTCAGTTGGTTAGGCGTCGACACTTGATTTCAGCTCAGCTCATGATCTCACAGTTCATGAGTTTGAGCCTCGCGTCAGGCTTTGCACTTGACAGTGCGGACCCTGCTTGGGATTCTTTCTCCCCTCTCTCTCTGCCCTTCCCCTGCTTGCATTCTCTCTCTCTCTCTCTCTCTCTCTCTCAAAAAAAAAAAAAAACAACATTTAAGAATGAGCAGCGAATGAACGAATGAAGAAGGCGGGTTGGCAGTGTCACTCAGGATCCGTAGAGCGAAGAGAGGAGGGTGTTGGCTCGGGCATCGACCTGCTGTAAACCAGCCATGACGCCTTGGGCTGCACCGAGGCCAGCGCATTTACGATCCAACACAGCCCCGCGAGGCAGCGCGTGTGCTGGGTTCATCCCAGATCCCCAGAACCGTGGGGAACACAGACGGGAGGCCCAGCGCCTGTTGTCTGGGTTCGGACATAAAATGAATGAGCGAACACGTCTCTGTGACCCGAATGAAGCTGAAGAGTCACCCACTAACGAATTTGAACATTGCTAAGACGGATGCTTGCCCCCCTGACCCCCCATTTCCTGGACATACCAGGCTACAAACAGGCAGGTTCTAGTTTGGAGCCCTTTCGCCCACACCCCTTAACAATCCCAGCCCAAGTGGGACCATATGCTCGCTATTTATTATACCAGTCTGTGTATTGAGATGATTGGGCTGTGTAATATGGCACACAGACTAATCTAAGAATGATTTCTGCTGAATAGAAATTACTTATTTTGATTCCTCGGGGGTTTGTTTTGTCAAAACTCATGTAGTATTTAGCAAAGTAATCATTGTTCAATTGCCGAGCACAGGAAGTGTAAAATTATCCTAATAAGAATGAAAGGGATACGAGAATGAGTGTTGCTGACCTCGTCAAGTTGATTAGTGATGGTGTTCCATCGCCTTCTAGACGCCTAGCCTCCACGCCGCCAGCGAAGATCACCGCGGACCTCTCTGTCTCACCGGCCCTAATTAGATATGCAATTTGTCATACAGTTGTTCCCCCAGAATAGAGACAAACAAACAAAGAAGAGACAGAAGAGGGAGCATGCTACTGAAATGCACAAGAAAATTGCTTAATGGCGAATCAATACCCAAACTGGAAAGGGAGTTTTGAAAGCCAAGAGACTGGATTTTCCGAAACCAGAGACAGGCTGTGTGACCTTGAATTAGTCACTGAACCTCTCTGAGCCCAAGTCCTTCATCTGTCAGGTGGAGTTGTAATAACACATTCCGGAAGTGAGTTCGTTATAACCAGCCACCCGTCGTGTTCATGTGCTTCATTCCAGAGACTTGTTGACCACTTGGCCCCTTCTTGCTTTTTGGGCAACTTTGAAGTAACATAGATGTTCATGGAAATCTTTTTTTTTTTTTAATGTTATTTATTTTTGAAAGAAAGAGAGGGACAGAGTGCAACAGGGGGAGGGGCAGAGAGAAAGGGGGACACACAGAACCGAAGCAGGCTCCAGGCTCTGAGCCATCAGCACGGAGCCTGATGTGGGGCTCGAACTCAGGAACCATAAGATTGTGACCTGAGCTGAAGTTGGACGCTTAACCCACTGAGCCACCCAGGCGCCGCTAAGTGCTCAGCAAATGTTAATGACAATGTTACTATTAATGCTAGTTGTTGCCATCTGTCCCTCGGGGAGATAATTTCCAGGCCTTTGAAGTTAGGAAATGGGGGGCTGCCGGGGGCTGGTTGTCATAACTGAGGAGGGGCCGCAGCCAGGGGGCAAAGGAGCAGCACCAGCTGTCAGAGGCTCTTTCTGCCTTGCTTCCCCCTCCTGGGAAACAATGTGGCCTCTGCAAAACGCCCCAGGCCTCTTTTTCACTCTTCCATCAAATCTCTCTGATCCAGAATGTCTTGCAGGACACACACACACACACACACACACACACACACACACACACTAAATCTATCGTCCACTAAAGTTGCTGTAGGAAGTGAGGGGCCTCGAGGAACCTGAGCACAGAGCACAGGGAAGAAAATGCTAACCCAGGTCTGGTCTTGTAGAGCTTAGCTCCAACCAGTGGCACCTCGGTGCTTTGGCTCTGGGAGTAAGAAGCCGCAGGTACCTAGGAGCAGACAAGATAGACACGGGGCTAGCTCAGCTGACTGCAGAAAGTCTAAAACTGCGAGATTGATTCCAGTGAGGGCAAAGCACTCGGACGACAGAGAGGCAGTGTTCTGCAAAGGCTCAGTCCTGTATCCATGGAAGGAAAGGGGGGTGAGGAAGAATGTGGGGACTGGACAGGAAGACGACGTTCAGAGTCAATGTCGAGGGCCCAGCAGAAGCTGCCCCTTAGTGGATGGGAATAGAATTTTAAAGCCAAGCACCTGTGTCTCTGGAAGTATCTCCAAGTGATGGTTCTGCCATTCCACCACGGTATTCCTGCTCTCGGAGCCTTTTCCTTTTCTTCCTACCATCCTAGGAGACACCAGAGCGGATTCGCCCTGGGCCGGTTCCCGCAGAGGGACCCAATTCCCCGAAGGGCTTCAGATGACTCGTTCAGAAATTATTATGAAACCAGTTCGTCACCCGGGGAAACATCTCTATACAATTATTCTGGCTGGCTGGGTAATTGTCGCTAACGTTACACGGGGCCGGAATAATGATCAGGGAGGTAATATTAGATTCGCCTCTTCTAAAACTGATTGTGTAAGTGCTGTCTGTTTGGTACACAGAGGGTCCGCCGGCTTGAATAAGACAGGGCAGGTGGCTTTGCAGACTCAGCCTCCATCTTTGGAAAATCCTAGAAGCCACCCCCAGCTCGCAGGACTGTCGCAGGGACGCCTGTGGTAAGAGGTGCCGTCACCCAGGGCAGTAAGTGGTTCCCGATGGTTCTCAAACGTCCTGGGCTTCTCTGCAGGTGCATCTGTTATGTTTAACACGTTCATAACGTGTGCTGGGTGTTAGTCACATTGCAGACACTCAGGCCTTGGAAGTAGGTATTGCAATTGCTTTTCTTTTACGGATGAGGATGGTGAGGAACAAAGCCATTAAGTAATCAATGCGCTGCTGGGAAGCAGCGGAGCTGAGATTTGAACCTGGCTCTTGAGTTCACGCCCTTAACCATGTGGGTGCTTTGTGAAGCTGTGGTGCCCACAGCCCCTTTCAACGGCGCCAGAGCAGTGCCACGAACTTTCAGAAAAACAAGTTCCGCTCGGATTAGTGTCTCGGGGGCCTGTTTCTGGGGGAACCCAAACAAAGACACGCTCCAGTTCTGCCCTGATGCTCTGTCTTTCTTGCCTAAGGATTCCTGAGGAAGGGAAAGACAGTCTGTGCAGAATGCCACAGCCCGATGGGAACGAAAGCACTGCTTTCTCAC